>VDFB02141658.1:0-11305 GCA_007258455.2 Sequoia sempervirens
TACATAGAATTAGGGTTAGGGTTATAATTAGAATTAAAGATATGGTTATGAGTAGGGTTAAAATAGGGTTGGGTTTCAATTAGGGTGAGTGTTCAATTATAGTAAGGGTTCAATTTGGTTATGAATTTATAAATGATAAGGGTTAACATTCAAATAAATTTAAGATTTAGGGTTCAATTAAATTTACGATTAATGCTCAATTAGGGGAAGGGCTTGGGCTAGGTTTAGGGTTAAGGTAATGGTTAGGGTTAGGGTTATGATTATGGTTAGGGTTAAGATTTAGGGTTATGGTTAGGGTAAGGATTTACATCATGAATAGGGTTAGGGTTAGGGTTAGGATTATGGTTAGGGTTATGGTTTACACTTAGGGTAAGGATTACATTGATGATCAAGGGTATATCATGTAGTTAGGGTATATCATGTAGTTAGAGACAATGTTAGGGTTGGGGTGAGGGCAAGATTTTTGGGTAGGGTAAAGGTTAGGATTAGGATTAGGGTTAGGGATATATAATAGTTAGGGATGGGGTTAGGTTTTGGGTAGGGTTAGGGTTAGGGTTAGAGTTTGGGTTAGGATTATGATTAGAGTTAGGATTATATATATTGAGATATTAGTGATATATATGTGGGTGAAGCCACAATAGTGGTTTAATATTTGATGGAGGAAGGAAAACTGAGAAAAAATGACCCCATGGAAAAAAAAAGTGATTTTGGGGGTTCATACGAACCTAGAAGTTCAACCGAACCAAAAAGGGGTTTGACCGAACCTGGGTTCAAGCGAACCCCTTAAAATTTTTGCCGCCAAAAACAAAAAAGAATGCAAATATATGAAAGGGGTTCGAGCAAACCCTGCCAAATGAATCCCTAGGGGTTCGTACAAAGCCCCCTAAATCCTCATCCCCTCCCTGAGACACACAAAAAACCTAAATTTTGGCACTTCAGAGCTCGTGTTGAGGATGAAAATGGAGGAATCCTCACAAACCCAACTGGAATCAGGTAGTCCTCAGAATGAGCTATCCAACGAATATAATTTTAATATGTTTTGGTTTTATTATGTATTTGTTTTTTTAGTTTTATTAAACATAGGTTTTTCATCGAAAATGAAGGTCTCTGTTCTGCACATGTGGAAAAATAGCAGATTATCAATTTTTTTTTTTGAAAATAGCAGTGCGAGATGTGAAGTCATGATCCAACAAAAATAAATTGAATTTTGATATATACAAAAAAGTTATGCATTATACAGTCACACTATGTCTGAATTGTAATTGGTTTGACTTCGAAACTTGATTAAAGAAAAAATATTCAATAAAATTTTTTCTAACCAAGTGGAAGCACTAGATATCAAAGTTACGAATATAAATTCAAAAGAAGGGTATGTGCAGAATCATCATGGAAAAAACAAGCCCTTAAGTGGCAAAAAAATCAGAAAAAAGCAAAGTTAAGAAATTTGACGTAAAAATTTGAATAAGTTATCTATATTATTTCAAAAATATGTAAGAATAGAATATGTAGAAAATTGAATGTAGTTTCTAAAATTCTAGGTTTGTTTAAAAAAAAAGAAATCTATTTGGTGAAAATTTGAAATTTCAATGTAGTAGTACTTAAATTTCAGGGGAAAAATAAGAAGTAGGTGTCTGTCTGACCACCCTAACCACAATAAAATGATAATATTTTTTTATGATATTTTAGAGATAACTAGAGGACTTGTGTTCTGATGTGATGCATATTTTTTTGTAATTTTTTTTCCATGTAAATAATTAATTATGAATTTTTTATTACAACTTTTAAAAATATAAAAAGCTCGTATGTCTAACCACCTTAACTTGGTCAAAACTTCATGAAATTCAATTTATCTTTTTTAATCCTATATTATATGAAGCATAGAATGTGACGCATGTTTTGGATTCAAAAAATGTGATATCATTTGAAAGCTTATAGATGTTTTTCAATCAGTCTATCAATTAGGACTTGATTGTAATTTGAATAGAAAATGAATAATAATTACTTATTAAATTCAAAGTAAAACATAATTTATTTTTTGGAAAGCTAATAATTTCCTTTAAAAACCCTTTTAGTTTCATCAATTTTGGGTAAAAAAAAGTCATCACCACATACCCATCATATTGCCACTTTTTGGCCCATCATGATCCTGCACATACCCAAATTAGAATTTTATCCTTCATGGAAAAAAGTTATGCGTTATCGGTGTGCATCACTTTTTAAAAATGTCATTTTCTGAAAAAAACCAGTTTTCGTGGGAGATGGAAAAAGAAGTGCAATCTAATTCCAAAAATTTTGAAAAAAATATTTTAAGAATCTACAGACAAAATGTGACGAGACTCTAGTTTGCATCATCTTCAAATCCTTCACGGTTTAGCTGTCATAGGTGCTTGAATGTGAATATTTAGTTAAAAATAATAATTTCAGTGTCCAGTTTGGCCAAAAATTGTAAACCAATATTGTGGGATCACCCATCATATAAAATTTATATTTTGAAAATAAACGAAATCATATTATGTTACATAAACCATAGCACTAATTATCCATCATATAATGAAAATCTATAAGGAATATAATCATTGTTAAAGTATATAAACATGTTTATTCTAACCATCCATCATATACTTTAATACATTATAAATAATATAAATATTATCCATGACAATATAAATCTATGTTTGTATGAATTTATATAAATATTTTATTCTTTATGTTTGTACATAAACCATAACATTAATAATCCATGTCATAAATGTAATTCAAAACCCATATAACCATCTATAATGTATATAAAAAGCTTCTTTTGAACTATGCAACATATATTTGAATACATAAATGCATAAGTATCATAATTTATCATATAAGTAATATCCATAAGTCATATAACCATTTTGAAAGTATATCAAATTAAATAAGATCCATTGAAGGTAAAATAAGATGTAGACTATAGAAATAAAACTTTATTGTAATGGTGTAAATACATGACAAATTATTCACTAATGAGAACTGTATTACACCCTTCATTTTCAAATTGATCACGATATACTTCTTTGAGAAACTTTGGAAATGCAACTACTTTTGTATACACCTCTTTAATTTTTTTTGCAACATCTTCCATTTGCAATATTTCTAGTTCATCAACATCTTCAATCATTAAGCTGGTGTTTTCAATTTGCTCAAGAATTTTGCTACAGTGCTCCAAAACAACTCTTTCACATTTGTCCATAATGGTTTTAGCAACATTGTTTGAGTTTACAAAGCCATGTGGGCTTGAAACAATGATTTTTGATTCATTTTCTTAAACATCCATAGTATCAATTATCTGGTGTTCAAAGTGGAATTCAATAAAATTAAGGTTAGTATCTAGGAATGATAAGAATAAAACTATTAATAATATGTTTTCAATTTGATTGATTTAAAATAATTTCATTTAAATTTATTGAATATGATGAAGTTATTCATTCTTTTATAAGCGTGAAGGTGAATGTTCAATGGTAGCAATATAAAGTAATTCATCATCATCAAGCTTATTTATTTGCTCAAATATAATGGTTTAACAATATTTATTTAATTGAACATTTGTTTAACTGATAAATATTTTTTAATTTTATAGTGAAATGATAAAATAATTGTAACTATCAATTTATGTAAATTTGTCCAAAATATAAATTGTATCATCATTTAGTCAAATATATCTATTTTATAGTTTGAAAATAATGAGATTATATAAACCATGTGAAATTTAAGTTAATTTATAAAACATAAGACTTATATTGCATCATATAAATAAAATTCATAAGCCATATAATCATTTATAAAGCATATAAACATGTTTAGTCTAACCATCCATCATTCACCTTAATACATTGTAAATAATATAAATAAATTATTCATAACAATATAATCCACCAAAGTATATGAACATATTTAATCCATAAAGTATATCATTGAGCTTAATAAATAAATAAAATTTAACCATACGTAAAGTATATAAAAATGTTTATACGAACCATCCATGATATAGTTTAATAGAGAAATCACAAAATCATAATCACCAATAACATAAATAACATGCATAAGTCATATAACCATGCACAAAGTATAGAAAATGTTCATCTAAAATATACAATATCTATATTTATTTAGGATTTACTGTTAATTTTCTATTCTTTTTTCATGTAGTTTATGAATGCATCATGTATAATATTGGAGTTTCCTTGCTCCTATTGTTCATCATAGAAAATTTCTCATATGAATCTGGGAAATCCTCGAACCTTCAAAGAGGCCTTGTACATGTTGCTGAAGAGTTCTTCTGCTTGAGTGATTTCAAAGTCTTTGATTGCTACTATGCTTCTTCTTACATCCTCTATTTCATTTATTATTTGTGTAAGATGTTCATTCACTGATCTCATGAGTTTATCCATCTTTGTTTCAATAATCCCATTTGATCCAATAGAATCGGTACGATTTATGGGGGCATTAACTAAATTTTGAGTTTCTGAACTTTGAGAATCCATATTCTGTATAGAAATGAAATAGGTTAATACATGGAATACAATAATTCAATATAAGTACACATCATATTAGAAATAAATGAATATTTAGTAGTCATACACATTACACAATTTCATTTTTTTCTTAGAGTGTATGAAATAAGGCTTAAAGGTTATGAATTTTTATTGTTGTCTTTTTGTTTAGTGGAGAGCTTCAAGTAATTAACTTATACCTATTATAGAAATTATGTTATAGTGTTAATTATTTCCACAATTTTTATTAATAAATTTATTTCATATAGTGCCCTAGAAAGTTAAGAAAGGACAATGAGATGAATTTGTGTATAGAAGAGAAAACTGCATCAGTATATTAACAATATTTGTTACATCAAATAATTTCTAGGGATTTTAGCTTGTTTTGCTCTGCCTTTCTTTTGGCCACCTGTATTCCTTTTTTCATTTTTTCATATCTGTCGTATGTGAAGGGTGGCATAATTCCTAGTACTTTCAGAGCTTTGACATTTGATATTGCCACAAACTTGAGACCACTTCTTTCAGTGGGGCCTATATCAATTGTATCCTTTTGCAGTGTTAGTCCCTGTGATTTGTGTATCGTTAGAGCCCATGCCAATCTCAAAGGTATTTGTTTTGTGGTACCCATATCAATTGTTGGAATTGGAACCCTTTGGGGGTGGTGATCATAAAATGGAATTCCAAAGTAACGATGGTGGTTGAGGTGGTGCACTTCCAGGGGTGTAGACAATACTTCAAATATATCCTAGTGCTCCATTGACAAGACCTGCTTCTATCCATAAGTTCAAAGTTAGCATCACCCTTGCATTTTTGCTGAGTAGTAATTCCATCTCCAACTCATCATTTCCATCTCTTTCTATAGAAGTGAGTGATATTTTTACAACAATGCTTCGTGCAATAGGATTTGATAACAAATAGAGTTTTCTCCTATTATGGCTATGCACATTATCATTTGTAGATAATAAATGAACACTATATTCGAACTCTTCATTTTTTGTACTGCTCATGTTGGTATTGGATCTAGACAAAAGTAAAATCCAATCTTCTATTGTAGGGTTTGTATCTCTTATGTTTGATAGAAGAAGATGAAACCTTTCTTGCTCAATGTCTTGTCCATCTTGTCTAAAAATGTGATCTAAAGTGACTATTGTTTGGAATTTTTCCCAAAGTAGCTTTGCACACCTTGTACTGTTGTATGTGGGCTTATCATTTACTAGAGGCAATTGTGCCAAATCTCCAACCAATATCATAGAGACACCTATTTGAAAGAAACATGTTATAAAATTAGTATTTTAATAATGATGAAAGTGTGATCGATCCTAGAATATTCACAAATTCAAGAATGGAAATACTAAGCATACCTCCAAAACTTTCATGGCTTCTTGTGGGAAATGCTTTTCATAGACGAGAGTTTATGTATTCCAGTAACCTCTCTACTAGAAAGCTCATTTCATCTATCAATATATATTTAATGTGAGATCTCCTCTTGGAAACTTGTGAGTCTTGTTCCCTGTAATTCATTGAAATATTTTATAGGTATTCTCAGCTTAGAATGAATTGTCGATGCTCCAATGTTGAATGCCACAACTCCGGTTGGTGCAAGTTGAAGTAAAGGAGAGCATTTTGGAGATGTTGCATTTTCTAATGCCTGATTGATAGCACCAATTAAATATGACTTACCTATTCCTGCTGTGCCTTGTATTATCATATACAAGGGGGATGCATTATGATATGTATGATAGTGGGAGATTATAATATTTTTTGCTTTATTGTGTTTTTCACTAAGGTTTCCATAATCCACATATTGAGGTATGTCATCATAAATCAGGAAACCTATATTTCTCATAGTGGTAATGAAGTTTGTAGCTAAATTTGTGTATTCTTCTCCCCAAATTTCATGACACCAATATGTTTGTTGATCTATATCTCTTTTTTCCAACATATCTATTTCTAAAACTTGGAAAATCTGTCGATGATGAAGCCTAGATATAATTTATCATTCATTTTCTATGGTAGTACCTAGAGCATCGTTGTTGTCTTCAGATTCAGAATTTGTATCATTTTTGGTATTTTTAGCAACCCCTCTTCTTTCTAGGTGCCATGGAATGTAATTGAAGTTATCCCATGTTACGATTATTGATTCATCATTGTCACCAATATTTGTTTGTATGTGAAAAGGCTTATACAACAATAGTTCTGAAGTGCAAAAATTGACCCACTTGTTTGAGTCACATGCAAGAATCATTAGAAACCTAAGAAATACTCTTACAATAACTCCTTTTCTTAGACTCCATAGTTCTTACCTTTTCTTTTATGGTTATAAATCCATGGTTTTCCAGCATCGATAAGACAAATGGATTCCATAAATAGGGGCCTATTCCTATATGCATCGATGAAGGATATGCTGTGTTGCTCATTCTCATCATCCATATTTAAGTTGAAAAATTTGAACAATTCCTTTGAAACATTTAAATTCACAAACCTTCTACTACTCTCTACCAATGGGAGTTCCAATAGCATGTGGCTTGTTTCTTGTGCTCCAATATCTCTTTCTATCAGTGTTTCAATGAGAAGCCTTTTGTAAGCTTTTGTTGCTAAATCATTAGGATCTTGTAGATTTGCAAGCCACAATAACATTTGGTGGTAGGTTTCAGAGCTTCTTTCTACCTTCATTGCATACTTTGCAATATATTTTACTACAACAAGCTTTGACATAATAGGTTTCCAATCAATATTTTCTCGGAGCCATAACTGTAGTATGTAACGATTGTATGAATTAACTCTACCATCATTTCTGAATGTGTCAAATTTCATCTCACCACTCTCTAAATCTTTATATATTCTATATAAAGATTGGTTGGCTGTGTCTTGGGCATCAACGCATAAAAATCTAGCCAATACAAGTCAGCTGCGCTCAAGGTGAAGAATATTATAGGTGTTCCAATTTGGTAAAGCATGTCTGTTAGTTTTGCTTGAAACTTGGTCTAGTATGATCTTGTTCCCCTTAAAGTGGTATCGAATCACATTAATCTATCTGCTAGGTTGGATTGTGGCATATTCTCCATATGTTCACGCAATTCATGTATGGTCATTTGGATTTCAAGTAGACTTCTTTTAACAAAAATTGTTGTGGAGGTATGTGCTCGATTCCTTATGATAATATTCATCATATAATAGTGGAACCTTGGATGTTTTACAAATCTATTGTCTCTATATCAATAGAGGTGCTTCACAAAATCATGTAGATGAACCCTTCTTAAACGTGGTTCCAACCAATCATGTATTTTCCATCAGAAAATAAAGATGGGAATGCCATGTCAAGCAGACCTGGTGTAGTATATTCATTTATGAGAGACACACCAATTGTCGGCCAATCAATCATCACTGTTGGGTCTCTATGAGGATTGTTTACCCATGCATGAATCAACTCCATTTCTTTATGTACATTTGGTAGTTTTTATGCCATTGACGTCGTGTGCTCAATTATGTTTCCATCATCTGTCTCCATAAGGGGCCCCACAAAAACAATTTCATTTCTGTTAGAGTCAAACTCCATATGGATAGTTCTCAAATCATTTAATATATTGTGATATGAATTATCTTCTATATTGTCAAGAGCATTTTCATTGATAATGACATTAGAGTAAAACTTGTCATGCTCTATTTTATATCGTAGTGCTTTGTACACATGGGCCTTGTTTACTGTAAAATTATAGTTTTTTCCACTTTGATCCTTTCTTCCAACTATAATTAGTGGAATACCTTTAAGTAAATGTGGCAATTTCTTCGCCACATTTTCAATATTTTGAAGAAAGCTTATTGTGTGCCCTCTGTATTTGAATTGGCCACCAGTTGCATGAGTGACTTGCAAAATTGGGGTCACACGTGCAATTAAAATTTATTCAACTTGAGTAAGGTTTGCTAGTTCTGTTGGTTGTGGACTGGGATCCATGTTATTTTCAAGTGAAAATCTATGGTTTCCTTTTTCTAGTCTACACCTATTACAAACAGGCCCCTGAGGAGTGCGGTAGTCATTTATTCCAACGTAACTTTCCTAGAAAATATAACACATGCTTGGTGATGCCAACATATCTAATCTATTACAGAACACCATTTGAAATCTCATAAAATCCTTCTCCAAAGATCCATTTGCATTCATTTCATCATTTTGATTTTGATTCTTAGGTGTTTCTGTGACAAAATCTATTGACCTAGAGTCTTCTTCTTCTATGTTCCTTAGGCCAGCTTCTTCGTTCACATTAGTTTCAACATTTGCATCATGTCTCGTTTCTTTTGCGCGATCCACATGTGGAATATGTTGTACATCTTGTTCTATTATGTATTGTTCTAAAAGTGTTGCTTCAGATGCATGTTGACATGTATTTCTATATGTGTGAGAATTGTGGGTTGTCCTCTTGCATTTATTTTCCTTGGGAATATGACTGGTGTTCAATATTTCTTTGATCTCTGCTTCTGTTAACATTTTCTTTTAATTTTTTTTGACATTGTAATTGTCTAGTTGTGATATTTGCTCTTCATTTTGCATTTCTTTCTCTGTCGGCCTCATTCCCTTGTCTTCTTTGCTCTTCCCTTTCAACATTTGACATTTCTTCAATACGACGTCTACAATATTCTCGGTGATACTCTTGTATGTGTTGCTTTATTTGTTCTTCTGTTTCAAAAAAAGTGTTTCCTTGGACGAACCATATATATGGTATAAAACAGGTACATAAAATAAATGCAAGTCTTGTTTCTATAATTTTGATTTATTTTGAATACACATTAAAATTGATTACAATTATTCAATGTGGTAGTACATTTTGGGAAGCCAAATAATCAAAACCTTAGAGTAGATAAGTTTGATAATGGTCAAGTTTAGGCTTAGGCCAAATGGTCTACACATTACACTAGATAAGGTTGATGGTTATGGTTATAATGTTTCATGTTTTTTTAGGTTTAAAGATGTTTGGGTTAGGGTTGAATTTGGATTTAAGTTTTGAATTAGGGTCCAGATTAGGATTAGGTTTATTGTTTCATTGAATTTCTATTTGAATGCATATCAAGAGAGATGATATTTATAGTTAGAGTTTACTGAGGTTCATTTTTAGGGTTAGGGTTTTATATTTTTTAACAAAATTTCCTATTTTTAAAAGACATCCTATGTTGTAAAGAAACATTCTATTTATAACTAACTTTATATTTTGTAAAGAAACATTGAATTTTTGAAAAACATTCTACTTTCCACAAAAACATTCTATTATGCAAAGAAACATTATTTTTTAACAAACTTTCTATTTTGTAAAAAAATATTCTATTTTGAAAAAACATTATGTTTTGTAAATAAACATTCTATTTTTAAAAATAGATTTTATTTTGTAAAGAAACATTTCTATTTTTTAATGTTTTACATGCCACCTTTAGTTGGTTAGCCTTAGGGTTTAATAATGTTGAGGTTTGGGTATGTGCAGGATCATGGTATGCCAAACAAGCCCTTAAGTGGCAATGAAAATTTAGAACAATTAGAGTTAGGCAACTTGATGTAAAAATTTGAATAAGTTATCTATATTATTTCAAAAGCATCTAAGAATAGATTCTGTGGGAAATTGAATGTAGTTTCTAAACTAATAGGTTTATTTTTTTTAAAACAAAATCTATTTGGTGAAAATTTAAAATTTCAATGCAGTATTACTTAAATTTCAGGAAAAAATTAAGAAGTAGGTGTCTGTCTGACCACCCTAACCATAATAAAATGATTTTAGATGTAAGTAGAGGACTCATTTCCGGATGTGACGCATATTTTTTTGTAATTTTTTCCATTTAAATAATTAATTATGAATTTTTATTACAACTTTTTAAAAATATAAAAACTCGTATGTCTGACCACCTTAACTTGGTCAAAATTTCATGAAATTCAATTTATTTATTTTTTAATCCTATAGTATGCAAAGCATACAATGTGACACATGTTTTGGTTTCAAAAAATATGATACCGTTTGAAAGTTATAAATGTTTTACAATCAGCCTATAAATCAGGACTTTTGTCATAATTCTAGTAGAAAATAAATAATAATAATCTATTAAATTCAGAATAAAACATAATTTATATTGACAAAAAGCTGAGAATCTCCTCTACAAACCCTTTTCATTTTATCAATTTTGGCTAAAAATAAAGTCGTCAGCCACATGGGCGAAGTCCGGAAAAACAAAGTAAGCTGTTAAACACGCTTTTTGAGTTGACTTTTTAGGATTGGTATCTCCTAACCAAACACCAAAGCAAACCTGAGCCTATTCCCTAGGCAATGAATTTTGTGTCAGACATATCGGATATCAGATTTAAATTGGATATCTAATTTGAATCGGATATCCGATCTGTTAACATAGCATTTTAAAAAATGTCAAGACTTTATAACATATGCAATATATCTCATTTGTAGTTTATAGTTTATATTAATATATTTAGTTTATAATATATGATTTGGTTTATATATGATTTTTAAATAGTTTATAGTTTATAGTTTATGTTAATATATCTAGTTTAGAATATATAATATTATTTATAATTTAATATATATAATCTCTTACAAAACTATATAATATATAATATATTATATTATTTTGTATAATATGTTTAAATATTAAATTTCTATATTAAATTACTAATATATAAGATATTTAAATATTATCTCTCTCCCCCTCTCCCTCTCCCTCTCTCTCACCCTCTCCCTTTGCCTCTCTCTCTCCACTTCTTCCCCTCTCCCTCCCCCCTCCTAATGAATTCTCTC
>VDFB02141659.1:0-42606 GCA_007258455.2 Sequoia sempervirens
ATTTTGGCCCATCCCTCTCCTTTTAGGTGAAAAACCCTAGAGGTGCTAGAGAACCTTGGATACCAAAATCGGTGTCCAGAGAACCATTGAGGCTATCCCTCGTGCATAGGGAAATCTTAGAGAAAGCTTTATTAGAATCGTCCATTCCTGAGGATATGGATATTGAACAATTTCAAGCTATCATAGGGCCTATCATTAATCACCTTCTCACCCTCTTGGAACAAGACCTACCATCGCAACCATCTCATAACCATGCTTTACACCTTGAAGTTATCATTCATAAAAATAGGGTTAAAAGAGTTTTAGTAGATGGAGGTGTTGGTCTAATATTTGTACCCTTCAATTGATCAAAAATATGGGCTATTCAGAGGATACTATTAAGAAGACAAAGAGTACCACCATCAGGGTGTATGATGACCAAGAATGGGTATCACAAGGCATCATCACACTACCCATCCAAGTGGGCCCCTCATTGTAGAAACTACATGCCAAGTATTAGACCTAGATCTTCCCTACAACATGCTACTTGGTCGACCCTGGATCCATGCCTTAAAATTTGAAGCTTCAACCTACCATCAATGTGTAAAGTTTCCTTTCAAGGGTAGAGAAGTTACTATCCATGGAGATCTTGAGCCTTTTTACTACTACAAGAATCTTGAGGCCAAGTTCTGTAAAATCCCCCAAATACCCAAGAATGATGAAGGGCCTACACCTTCTACGTCATTTGTTGACCCATCATCCATTACATCTACCTCTGAAATGAAAGCACTCATTGTGCAGAGCATACCCAACATCAAAGCAACAACGTACCTGAAACCATCAAGATGGAAGCTACTACCTTCACCAAGTGGGGGGACCTAAACAAAGAATATGTTAATGAGGAAGATATATCTAAACTGCTATATCAAGACGAAAGACCTATTCATGTTCTTCCCATGGAAGATGACAACAAAGGCTTACAGCTAATGAAGGGCATGGGCTATACCAAGAATGAGAAATTGGGAAAAAATTAAAATGATTTGATAGAACCTATCATTCCTAAGAAATGGCCAAATAATCTTGGCTTAGGTTGTACTACTAGCAAGGTTACTCTTATTGGTAAAGGTATTTTCGCTAAGCGGGTTGAGGCTTCTTCTTGGTTACCAACATCACATGATACGACCCTAGATGACTTCCCCCTTGATGTTGTTGATCTATTTGAGAATAAATCCCTCTTCATGATATCTACATAAACCTTCACCCCAAGCAACCAACCAAATGAAATATGCCCAGTACACCCGCAGCTCATTGACTTGGACCAACAAGGACCACCGATTCTAGATTTATTCAAAAATGATGAAGTGATCTTAGAATTCATGTGACTCCATGAAAACTGACCATGGGAAATTCACAAGGCAAGTTTTGAAATAGAGCTAGATATAGGATCATACTATGGGGAGATGATTGAGTCCTTCAATCTCAAAATTGATAACATGCAACTAACTTGTCGATCTTTGAGTGAAAACCACACTATGGCACTTTCTGATCCCAAAATAGTAAAAAGAAAGGATGTCTCTGAGGGTGATAACCTCTCTTAGGTGCCCAAAGATGAGGGATTCAATCTACCCCTTAGTGCAATACATCCAGAGAAATAAGCCATGTTAGCATAAAAGGCCACTCCAATCAATATGTGAATAGAAGAAGCACCCAAAATCACTTTCTATTCTGGATCCTTGTTGGATGAAAAACAAAAGAACCTGGCAGCATTCCTGAAAAAGCATAGAAATAACTTTGCATGGTCATACACAAATATGCCAGGGCTTGATCTAGAAGTAGTTGTCCATCATCCAGCAATCTATCCCGAAGCCAAATCAGTAAAGCAAAATTTAAGGAAAATGCACCCTCAGGTAGCACTCTTGGTCAAACTTGAGCTACAAAAGCTTCTTGATGTTGGATTTATTTGACTGATAGATTATCCTAAGTAGGTTTCAAACTTGGTACCAGTCTCAAAACCCACTAGGGGCATCAAAATATGCAATGATTTTAGATACTTAAACAAAGCATGCCCAAAGGATGATTTCCCTCTTCCTAACATCAAAATCATAGTGGACCTAAAAGTTGGGCATGAAATGCTCACTCATGGACAATTTTTCAGGATATAATCAAATCGTGATCACTAAGGAGGATCAACATAAAACTGCATTCACTTGTCCATGGGGGACATACTGTTGGAATGTGATGTCATTTGGGCTAAAGAATGTAAGAGCAACCTATCAAAGAGCAAAGACCCTCATCTTTCATGACATGATCCACAAAATAGTTGAAGATTATGTGGATGATATTTTGGAAAAATCAAAGAAAAGAAGTGAGCAAATACAAGTCTTAGGACCCATCTTTGGCAAGCTTGAAGAGTATAAAGTACGGATAAACCCAAAAAAGTGTCTTTGGGGTTACATCAAGGAAACTTCTCGGCTATATCATGTCTCACAAAGAGGGATAGAAATTGACCCAACAAAAGTAAAATCCATCCTAGACATGTGGAACCACTGCAAACATTGAAGCAGATGAGAAGGTTACAAGGAAGATTGTAGTCTATCAAGAGGTTCATAGTGCAACATTAAGACAAAATCCATCCTTTTTCACATCTTCTCCATAAAGGAATAACTTACAAGTGGGATGAAATGTGTGACAAATCTTTCCAAAAGATCAAGGATTATCTATTGACACCTCCAGTGCTCATGCCACTAATACCAAACAAACCAATGATCTTGTATATCTCAGCAACATCAGTAGTACTAGGTGCTCTTCTGGCACAACATGATGAAAATGGGAAAGAAAGAGCTATCTATTACATTAGCAGGACCTTGGTGGGTTATGAAATAAACTATTCATCCATTGAGAAAACTTTCTTAGCGTTGGTTTTTCATCACAAAAATTCAGACACTACATGCCACATCAAATCAAACTCATTGCAAAGATTGATCCATTGAATATCTATTATTTAAGGAAATTCTCACTGGGAAAATGGCCAAATGGGTGATGATCTTAACATAATTTGACATAGAGTATGTGGAGCACAAGGCAATTAAAGGAAAAGTGATCACAAACCAACTAGCACAGGCACTTATCTATGTAGAGAACCCATTGATATTTGAATTCCTTGATGAATCAAGAGTAGGTATTCTCTTCATCACCCCTCAAGGTGATTACATCCGAAAGTCATATAGGCTATCATTCCCCTATACTAACAACATTACTGAGTACGAAGCCCTAATCAAAAGTCTAAGGATAGTAGTTCAATGGCAGATACAAGAAATAAAAGTCTATGGAGACTCACATCTAGTTATCAACCAAGTCAATGATGACTACCAAACTAAGGACAATAAGCTTACTCCTTACAAGAATATGGTAGAAATTCTCAAGGACCTTTTCATAGATATAACTTTTGAGAAGATTCCTCGCATGAACAATAGAGCAACAGATGCTATGGCAACAATCGGGTCACTATTAGACATGTTGAACAATGTCCTGCAATGTGAATTCTTGGTAGAACAACTTCTTGTACCAACTTTTGAAATCCCAGAATCTGAATTCATGTTTGTCATTATTGGTCCTAGATCCCTGTGGTACCATGACATCTTTACCTACCTAAGTAGAGGAACCCTCCCATCCGATATCACCTCGAACCTTAAAAATACCTTTGTTAAAAAGGCATCCCAATTTGTAATCCTAGGTAATACCCTTTACTGCTGAAGCATCAAGGGGACATTACTATGATGTCTTAACCTAGAAGAAGCCTTGACCGCTTTAACAGAAGTACACGATGGCATATGTGGTTCCCATTCTAGCGGTATGACTTTAGCTAAGAAACTATTGAGGATAGGGTACTACTGGCAAACCATGGAAAGAGAAGCTCATCAGTATGTGCATAAGTGTGTTTAGTGTCAACAGCATGGAGATCTGATTCATGCCCCAACTCAGGAACTACAACCAATGATTGCACCTTGGCCTTTCTCATAGTGGGGGCTTGACCTCATAGGAAATATCACTCCAACCTCATCCAATGGCCACAAGTTTATCATAACAACCACTGAGTATTTTACCAAGTGGGTTGAAGCCATTCATATGACCTACATAACGAGGAAGCAAATTGCTAAGTTTATCTTGAATTACCTAATCTGACATTATGGTGTTCCACAAACCCTCATATCAGAAAATAAAACACCCTTCAAGAATCAGGATGTGAAAGAGATATGTCAAAGATTCAACATCCAACACCGATTCTCTACCCCATATTACTCCCAGGGCAATAATCAAGCTAAAGCTACAGAAAACACCATTTTGAAAATCCTAAAGAAAATGGTCAATGAAGTTGGTCATGGCTGGCATCTATAGCTAAATCTTTCTCTTTGGACCTATCGAGCTAGTATCTGAATGCCAATAGGCGCAACCCCTTTTTCCTTGGTCTATGGATCAGAAGCCATTTTTCCTATTGACGTTGAGCTCCCATCACTACGAGTGTCACTACAGAACCTAATCACCGATGAAGAGTATAAAGTATCTCGACTAAATGAGTTAGAATTCTTGGATGAGCGTCGTCTTGACACCCTTAATCACTTGCAAGTATATCAAAGCCAACTGAAACATAACTATAACAAGAAGATCAAATGTTATTCTTTCCAGGTAGGGGATCTTGTTCTAAAGTAGAATCGAAAGAATCTTCCAGATTAGGACAGTAAAGGAAAGTTTGAGCCTAACTAGTTAGGTCCCTTTGTCATCATAGCAAGCTATGGATTAGGAGCATATCAATTGTCAACACCTGAAGGTGAACCCTTGCAGGAACCAACCAATAGCTTGCATCTTAAAAAAAATTATGCCTAGTCTTGAAGGGTGTAAATCTAAACATATGAAAAAAAGAAAAAAAATGAGAAAAAGGATTAAAAACAATAAAGAAAAGCAATCATCCTCCAATGAAAACCACTTTGGTGGTGCTTTGGGAAAGTACCTTGGTCAAAACCTGGCAAACAGGCTCCTTGCATAAATAAAGTACCTCCATCTACCTGGGCTCTTTATCCTATCATTTCATCCATCGCATCACATCCTTCATCCTATTTCATTGATCCCCCATCCATGTCCGCACCATAACTTGATATTGTGAAGTATCGTATCCCCTTAGTACTACAAGTGGCATAATCCAAAGGTCAATTTTTCCTACCTATATCAAGGTAGTCTATCATTTCACACTAGGGGAAATTCATTATGGATTGGATTGATTTCTTGTATATCTTAGGTTCATTGAAAATATCAAAAACATTCATAAAATCTAATAGAAAACACCAAAAAAATTCGTAAAACGTTCGTCAAAAAATCCAAAAACATTTGTTAAATCTTGTATAGCTAAAATCCAAAAACATTCAGAAAAGTGTAAACTCAAAATCCAAAACATCCAAATCGCATCAAAAACCATAAAAAGGTCAAACATTGAAAATCCAAAAGTAGAACCTTGTCAAACTACGGGTCTCTGAGCTTGAACATACCCACTTGAGGCTAATCTTTGATCAACCCCCGAGACACCCTAGGTCAGTCCTTTAGGAGTCTGTCATAATAAACTGACATTCCATCAACTGTTTATATCTTCATCTTCAATAAGGTCGAGTTAGTTGAACTACATGATCTTTGTGTGCATAACGTAGGCAAGGCTTGTCTTTGATCAACCCTTGAGGCCCCTAGGATAGATATTTTAGGTTAGGTTCTTGGTCAGAAAACTCAAAAAATCAAAAACATTCAAATATCAGAAAATACAAAAACATTTGAAAAGTCAGAAAACACGGAAACATTAGAAAACATTCAAAAGCCCTAAACAGCCTCAAATAACCGAAAACATAAAAATTCACATAAACTTTCAAAAAAAGATCAAAAACAACCTCAAAACTTTTAAAATACCAAAAACATTGAAATATTCCAAAAAATCCAAAACCACCCATCTCATCTCACTTTCACCCACAATAAAATTCCACCCATAATAAATTGATCGTCACCTTCACGCTTTGGAAAAACAAATAGAAAGCAAGTATAGCGAGTCGTAAAGTGAGAACCTAATTGTAAAAATCTAAAGTCTAAATCATAGGTAAATGCGTCAGTGGAGTTTGTATCAATGGCTTATCATAAAGCTCATCATCATCCTACATCAAACCATCTGATCAACATTTCCTAGGATGTATCCTTCCTGTGATGGGCATTAGCATCATAAATAACCTTAGGTAAATTAAACTTGCAAGAGATATAGATAACACTGACTGTTTTTCTTTGATCTTTTCTTCTGATTTATCTTAATGGCCCATTCCAAGGACCTCTCGATGATGTCTACAAAATGATTTAGAGAGAAAGCAATGGGGCATCCATCATTATCTTTTGTTTGTTGTGCTCGTGGATATTCTTGTAAAATAATATTGGTGGATACTTGCTTAGTTGTGTGCAGGGAAGTTGTTTGGAGTAGATCGTTGACTATGGCATATGCTTTGGTCCGATGTATTCTAAACTTCTAACTTGTACATTCCAATGAGATTTCTATATTTCAAGGTGTGAACAAGAACTATCCTATCTGTTTACAAAGTCAAAGTCCATTACATTAGATACAACGTTGTCCTGGTTTTTAATAACTTGATGCAACATGTCTATGTGTTATATCAAACAATAAGGAATGATGGAAAATCCCAATCCCAAGATATGAGAAAATCATCATCATCATCAGCATTCATTTCCCATCACCATCTCTAATAAAGACTCAATGAATCATAAACTTGTTGGAACTTTTGAATCAATCATCAAAATCAATGGTCAATCATCTTGTTTCTTCTATATTCTCTTTGTGCTAACCTGGTGTCATAACATTCAACAAAAATATTATCAATGCATCCATCCTACATCCACAAATCGTCAACATGCATACAACATAGCATATCATAGCATATCATAAAACATCCATCTTGCGTCATCATTCTCATTTAAATTGTGAAGAACAATATATGTTTGTTATTCTAAGCATCTTCAATCATTGCATACATATCATAAACATGCATCGCATCATCACATCATAAAAATGTACAAGAAAATACACAAAAGAAATGCATCCATATCATTTTATTAAGCATAACATCCAGATCATTGCATACGTATCATAAACATGCATCATATCATCACATCATAAAAATGTACAAGAAAATACACAAAATAAATGCATCCATATCATTTTATTAAGCATAACATCTGCATATCATATCATCCATCCCATAACATATCATGAAATGATACTAAAAAAGTACATCCATCCATTGCATTGCATTGCATCGCATATCACATTATTATCATCACATAACACATAAGCATAAATAAAATAATTTCATCCATACATGATAATATATAAGCATGTCACATCACCATATCAAATGCATCCATGCATTCATAAGCAATAAATAAAGTGATCCCATCACATCACATCGAATCCGTATCATATCATATATATATCAAAAAATGGTGGCTATCATCATACAATACCTGGATCAGTGTACGTATAGATCAATCAAAAATACAATATCCATGAGGCTATCAAAAAGGAGCCCATGAATGTATATTTGTGTAAAGAATCAGGCAATAACCAAAAAAGTTTTTGTACAAACAAGCTAGCCCTGATGGCTACTCCCCTCACCAGGCTATCTCTCTGGATGATCCTCGGCCCTAGGATGTGCCCCACTCCTCTGTGAGTAATCTGGTTGTCTAAGCACCTGTGGGACATCTCTATGGTAGTGCATGTGATAATAGGCCACCTTGGTCATGGCCTCTTGATACAATCTAGCACACATTGTGCGCCCCTAGGCTGCAGCTATCATAGTCTCTAACTATTGACGCCACCCTGAGCTCTTGTGTTAACTGCATCTTGGCAGTTGTCTAAGTTGTCACTCATGGTCTCTCTCCATCGTGATAGCCTGTACCTACTACCAAGCCTAATCTCTCTTAGCAGTAATCACCAAAATCTGTTGATAGGCTTGATCCCTCTCGCCTATAATAACCTATATATGTTGCTACTACTACTGAATTTGAGCATCGCAGGGATCTGGCCCCAGCAATGGTGGCTACACTAGCTGTTGTTGAATCAGAGGCTATTGTGGAGGTTTTTGATGCCCTGGTGGGGGTCTTGGGACCTATCCATCCTGTCCATCTTGTCCTCTGCCCCGACCTTCACCTCTACCCGCACCCCTCCCTCTCGGTCTCCCTCGTGGAGGTGCACCTGTTGGATCTGTCAATCAGCAAGGGGGTGTGAACCATGCATAATATGTAGGTATCATCTAAGCATCTACCTATCCTTGGTCATATGCACATGGTCGAGCAACCAACTACTGAAATCCCTCGACAACCTCATGAGTTGGGATCATAGGTCCCCACACTGCTGACTCTTGTGCTAACCTAGCGAAGATGATGGTGTATGCATCATCTAGCCTATCCTTCCTGTCACCAAAATACCTCACCACCCTATCTCTAAGAAGGTATCTCTTGATGATGGTATGCTCTCGACCCTGCATGTATCAATTCTATCTAGCGAACAAAATCTGTTGAACATCATCATACCATGCTGGCATCTGAAGCCAAGGTCACCATTTGAAAACTATCATATCATCAATGACCCTACGCTAGTAGGGAACCCCGAGCTTCCCTGTGTTCTGTAGTGTGATGGCACCCCTCTACCTCTAAAAAATAGGATCATCTGGCTCTACATCTGCCATCTGAACAATCACTCTCAGCATAGCGATGTGCTCCAAGGCCCAAATGTGAAGTAAGGTGACCCTTGTGCCAATCGCCCTGCCATCACAATATACAAAATCATGCATATCATGGTACAAAGAGGCCAGCATCATTGGCCCCTATGCATACTAAGTCCTCTTGAATAGCATCTTGTGCCAAGCCAGGCCCCATCCCAAATTGAATCCTTTGCTTTGTCAATTTGGAGCAACCAAACCTGAGATGATCACAGTAA
Organism: Sequoia sempervirens; assembly: GCA_007258455.2. Classification (NCBI taxonomy): domain Eukaryota; kingdom Viridiplantae; phylum Streptophyta; class Pinopsida; order Cupressales; family Cupressaceae; genus Sequoia; species Sequoia sempervirens. The sequence continues at coordinate 9,008 of VDFB02141659.1, forward strand.
TAATCAATCTAAAAGTGGGCACCCGACCTCTGTACATTTTGAGGTCAATCTAGGAAGTGACTAGAACGATGTCTTCTAGGTCCATCACCTAATGGAATTGCATTGTAGTCGGCATCAAATTCGTATATCATGTGCTCACCATGTATCGACAAACACAATATCCGCTATACATCCTCTAGCGTTAATGTCGCCTCACCGGTAGGAAGGTGGAACAATGAGGTTTTTTTGTGCCATCACTTGCTCAATGCTGTCATCATTGCCAAGTGCGCCCAAACGACGAGGATGTATGCAACGTACCATAGACCAATCTCCCCCAAGTGCTCCTATCGTAACTCAGATAAATCACTAATTCTGGACAAAATTGTGGGTCGGTGCTCGCGGGACATCAAAGGTGGGATAACCTCCTGCACCCACAAAGTACACGACATCAAAAAATTGAAAAAACTTAGCTAATTTTGTATTTTTTATCCCCGAAAATGACAATAGTGTCACTATACATGATAGCGTCACTATAATTCAAATTTCAAACTGCAACACTCGAGGCATTTAAATTGCAAATCACAGGTTGTGCTGCTAAAAACATATGTGTCGCAATTTGAATTTTGGAAAACCCTAACCCTAATTTTTTAACCATAAGAAGCATCGCTATTTAGAATCTAAAACCCTAATTCTAAATTGTGAATGATGTTGCTAAACACATATGCATCATTAAAAATTGAATTAGCGTCGCCAATTCTCAAAATAGCGTTGCTCTAGAGCGACGCCGCCAAAGTTCAAATTTTAAAATGCATTAAATGCACCAAAAAGTCAAATTTCAAATCAAGTTTTGAATCACATGCCGGTGGTCCTATGCCTAGAAGACTCTAGTACTCTCGAACCCGGTCGAAAATGTGTCAGGTATGTGCAGGATCATCATGGAAAAAAAGGCCCTTAAGTGACGAAAAATTCAGAAAAATCAGAGTTAGGCAACTTGACGTAAAAATTTGAATAAATTATCTATATTATTTCAAAAATATGTACGAATAGAATATGTAGAAAATTGAATGTAGTTTCTAAACTGCTAGGTTTATTTTTAAAAAATAAAATCTATTTAGTGAAAATTTGAAATTTCAATGCAGTAGTACTTAAATTTCAGGGAAAAAATAAGAAGTAGGTGTCTATCTAACCACCCTAACCACAATAAAATGATAATATTTTTTATAGGATTTTAGATATAAGTAGAGGACTCATGTCCTAATGTGATGCATATTTTTTATAATTTTTTTCCAAGTAAATAATTAATTATGATTTTTATTACAACTTTTAAAAAATATAAAACTCATATGTCTAACCACCTTAACTTGGTCAAACTTCATGAAATTCAATTTTATTTTTAATACTATAGTATGTGAAGCATAGAGTGATGCATGTTTCGATTCAAAAATGTGATACCATTTGAAAGCTATAATTTTTTTCAATCAGCCTATCAATTAGGACTTTAGTTGTAATTCAAATAGAAAATGAATAATAATAATTTATTAAATTCAAAGTAAAGCATAATTTATATTGGTGGAAAGCTAAGAATCTCCTTTAAAAACCCTTTTTTATTTCATCAATTTTGGGTAAAAAAAAGGTCATCAACCACATACCCTACACATACTCATCATATTGCCACTTTTTGGCCCATCATGATCCTGCACATACATCGTGGGAGAACTCATTTCGCCATTTCATTAGAAGATCAGAGCTCAAAATGCAAGAAATCATGAAGGTTTGAATGCACAAATGAATTGAAAGTGACCCTTCCTCACCTATTTATGCTTGCAAATTAGGGTTTTTTGCCCTAATTTAGCCATCAAGCTAGGGTTTTTTCATCATTTTCATCAATTTTGCCAAACTAAACCTTATTTTGCATTGTTTTTCATGTTTTTGGCATGTTTTTTGCATCCTATAGCCTTTTCAGACCCTTGGGGCAACATTTTAACTTTTGTCGAGAAATCAACCCAAAATTCCAAATTTCTGCCCGATTTCTTGAGGGGGCAGGGAACCAGCTTATTCCTTCCACTAGGGCAACAGTGGGGCATCTAAAAATTAGAAAAAATTTCATTTTTGATTTAAGTAGCATTTTTTCATCTGAAAAGTACGAGTCTTTGAACCGAAGCAGCAGGTACCTCGCTACAAAAAGGGGCAAAATGTAGACGCTGAAAAATGTCCTAAATCATATCATACACTCGAATCGGGTATATTAACATCATTTCCTCTTGAAACCCATCCTCTTTTCACTTAATTAACTAAATTAGCCTAGCTAATTAATTAATGACATCATCTTCACCTATTAACCTAATGTATCAAATCGGGTTAATTCACCCCCTTTCATGTTAACACTTTGTCTTGTTAAATTAAATAATTCAAACTATTTAATTGAAATCCATAAAAAAAAATATTTAATTAAATAACCCTAATTTATTTAATTAAATATCACTCCACCTTTCCCCCATTCATTAAATCATTTTATTTAATGGATATCATCTAATTCATCCAATTCCCCTAATTGTATAATTAATATTGTTTAATTATCAATTAAATATAATTCCCCCCACTTGCAAGGGAATATTCCTCCTTTGCACATTCCTCCAAAAGGAATATTTCAATGGAATATTCCTTCCCCTTTTGCACAATTTAATTTATTTTTAATTAACTAAATTATCATTTTTCCCTCACCCATGATATTCCAAAGAATATTCTCTTTCCTCACTCATTTGAAAAAGGGGAATATTCCTTTTTCTCAACAAACTTACTTAGCTTCTTAACAAAGTTAACTTGTGACCTCTTGTGCAAGTCAACTTGTGACCTCTTGGACAAGTTGAAAGTGTGTTTTTTTGAAGGAATGTTAACCCTTGATTAAATTTCATCTTGCATTCTTACTCGTTGATGAGAATCCATGATCCATGCCTCTTCTTTCTTTCATCCTTGACCGTTGATTGATCTTTTTTATCTCATCTGGATTGATCTCTCTTTACCTATTCTATAAATAGAACTTGCCTCTATTGAATAGGGATCCATCTTTCAAAGAAAACTTATGTTGTTGAAATCACTCACACTCACACTCATATTTAGCACACATTTAGCATCTTTTAGTTCATTTTAATTGTATTAATTAGCTTTAATTTTTCATTAATGACTTTCATGATCACATAATGCATCCATTTAGCTTGTTTAATTAATTAGGGTTTGGATCTTTTAGGTTAGAATCCATTTAGAATAAGCTTTGCATTTTTATATCTTCATCATTTTAGCATAAATCATGTTTAAATTAGTTTGCATCATGCTTATTTAGATTAAAATCATGTTTACATACACATCTCACAATCGTTCCATCAGTTTTCTTCAATAAAACTGACTGGGGAAAGCTCATTTATCCACAAGATTGGGAAAGGGTCCTCATTCCACATCAATGAAACACCACTCCCACAACGAGATAATTTTTGAATGGATTAGAATAGACATTTTAGAGCTTTCGTAGTTTGGAATGTTTAGTTTTGGTAAATGTTTAGTTTAACTTTCATTTGAATGATCCTGTTGAGATTTAACGTTAGTGGCTTCATTATGTTTTTATTCTTCATGAATCAAGTGTAATCGGCCCATACTAATCCATCCAATCACAATTACATCATCAATTGCACATAATTAATCAAATAGAAAAATAAATAAACATTAAATAAATAATCAATGCTATGAAATATCAAAGATTGAGGAACCTTATTCCTAACACATACCTTCATTATTAAAAGCAAAGGGTTTGTATTAAAGAGAATCTTAATTTAAGGCAAGCAACTTTAATTTTTTAAAAGAAAACAAAATTTATTTTTAAATTGTAGGAGATTTTTTTTAATAATTTGTTAGACTTTTTAATTTCTTGTTAATTTTTTTAAAGAGTAGTTATAGCCTAGGTTTTCTTTTTCTTTTTCTTATAATTACTAGAAAATAGAGACTAGTTTTGTATGGGAGAGAGGGATGGATATTTGAAGACAACAAAGAAAAATATATCTATATATTAGAAAAGAATAATCATAAAGGGATATGTAAGTTTAAATAATATAATATTTTTAAAAAAATTAATAAAAATTAAAATAATTTAAAGTATGGTCATGATATAAAAAATGTTTTAAACTATAATCATTATTGAAAAAAATTGGTAATTTAAGGTGTGCACCATCTTATTGGACAAGGAAAGAAAGTTTGTAGAAACTTCATTGTAGTCAATTAAGTATTCATATTTACAATAGATGAAAAGATTGTAAAAATAGGCCTTTAAATAATGTCTTTGCAATGTATTTAAAGGGGTAATATTTTTTAAGGCAATCGATAGAGAGAGGAAAGTGAAGGATGTAGACTTCATGGCAAAAAATAAGGGGCTTAATAGACCCTTTTGAAAATATTTTTTATTAGGTAAAAATATTACAATTGAATGATGGAAAAAAATGAACAACTCACCATATCTGGTAGCATTTTTTTTTACTCCTAAATGTTATAGCACATAGATAATTGCTTTACCCACAAAGAGTGACACCATATAAAGATGTTGAAGGCAAAGGAATCTCATAAATTAATATCATTCATCAAGTTAATTCAATTTAACAATATATAAATATGTCTAATCCATCATCAACTCCTAATTAATTCAAAATTAAAATAATAATTGTATGAGTTTTATTAAAAACTACAAAATGTAAATTTATAATTTTTTATATATCTTAATTATGGTGAATATATATTACATAAAATATCTTCAAGATACATATTATAAATACTTTTCATATGATTTATAGACTAATATTTCTATTGAACATTATAGTTTAGCAACCAAGATAAAAATAAGAACACTGCTACATATTATGATATCCTTCTTAAAATATATTCCAAACAATTAAACATATTTCAAAATATTATTGTAAATATAAATCTTGATGCAGCAATCATAATAATTATTATTCACAAGGTACAAATAAATCATAATAACTAATTTAAAAATTAATTATTAAATCCATATTAAAAAAAATCAATTTCTTTCATACATTTATTTCAACTATACTGACTATTAGAAACAATACCTTGAATAACTTATAAACCACAAAATTTATAAACATATTGACAGAATATTACATTCAAATGACTCTCTTAATATGCAGTAACAAACTAATAAATCAACAAAAGTTGTTGCTTATAAACTACTCAATTAACTGAGTACTACTTCTAATTATTGACATAAAATTAAAGTGTGAAATAATTAGTTGATAGACTATATAGTGTGAGATTTGAGTCTGAAACAAGTCTCACACCTGCAAACAACTGTTAAGTAGTTAGAAAGCAAGTTTCAGCTCTCCTAAAATGCTCCAAAATATTAGATTAAAGCCTCCAAAATCTCACTTATCATGTAAAAACTAGATAAATATTGATTTCCCAACTAGATGAAAACATTCTATTTTCATTTGTGTTTTTTAACCAATTTGATGTCAAATTTCCTTTTTCATTTGCATTGCTTTATGTTTTAAATTTGCATGCAAATTTTTCAAAATCAGATAATACCTTATTTCTTTAAGGAAAAAAATTAGATTTGTCTAAATTTACTTCATTCCATTATTTAGCACTTATTATTAATTGTTTAATCCAATCACATGCAATTAGAGCTTGCAACACATTACATCCATATGCACTTATGCACAAATTCAAACTCTCAAACATATTAACATACGACATAATCCTTGAACCTCCCTTAAATACAAGTGCTAATATAAACTGTATTCTCATATTTTATATATATTTTTTATTAAAAAAAACACTACTAAACATAGCGAATGAACTAGGAAAAAGTATGCATTAGTGTCTTTAGCACCCAGAAAAAGATCATCAGAAAATTCTGTTTATTTTTAAATTTTAATAGATTTAGGAGCAACCGCAGTCTTCACCCACCCACGTAGATCACGTTAATATGCGACATGACCAGGCACCTGTGACCCAAGAAAACAAAAATTAAACAAAACAGACAAAAACCCACTTTGAGAAGTACTTAAAACATTGTTAGCACGCCTCCTCATGTCCAAAACAAATATTTTAAAAAAATTAAAATCCAATCATAGATTTAGAAGGTTAATTGCTTTGACAACATTCAATATTTAATTGAATATGATTGCACTTTGAAACAAGCCAACATATTATATTCATCAAGCAAGTGAAACTATACTCTCAAATTTAATTATTGAATTTGGACCTGCAATGTGCTAACTACACAGTCGGCAGGTTGGCCATAGTGCAGTACTGCTCCTTTAACAATCTATAGTTCATCATTTCTCAACTACCCACGTACAATTCATCTTATATTTATCTGCAAAGAATTCAACAGCTTATTCCTGTCTCAAGACTGAATTCAAAAGAAGACTGCATTTTTGTACTTCATAACTTGTATGTTGTCTAACTTGTATCTTAGTATCTCACATTAATCAGTAGTTATGGAGTGCCAGTCTTGTTGTAAAGAAGACAAAAAGAAGAAATTCAAGAGGGGGCTATGGACACCTGAAGAGGACCGTATATTGAAAGCCTGTGTTCTCAAATATGGCCATGGAAATTGGAGTCATGTTTCAAAATTAACTGGTTAGTTCTGAGTTTAATTGGGTTTATTTTTTCTATTTTTTCAAATCAGACCTTTTTATGATGTGGAAACTTTATATTCCTTAAAAACTAATAGTTAATATTTTTTACAAATCAAACATTCTCACTAATTGCATGTCCACTTTGTGTATCTCTTAACTGCGAAATTGTAATCTAATATTGTGTTGGTGTCCTGAAATTGTGCAGGTCTACAAAGATGCGGTAAGAGTTGCAGACTTCGGTGGTTCAACTACTTAAGGCCTGGACTAAAACGAGGAGGTTTTTCCCATGAAGAACAAATCATTATCATCAATGCACATGAAATTATGGGCAACAAGTAACTGACCCTGAAACTAGTTAGACAAGATTTACATGTCATTTTGCTGTCAGAAACTAATTCTTTCACAATATTACAGGTGGTCTAAGATTGCATCGATGCTTCCTGGGCGTACTGACAATGAGGTAAAGAATTTCTGGAATACCCATTTGAAGAAGAAGCTTAACATATTGGGAGCAGATGGCAGTACCCACAAAACTCATGGAAGCTGCACTAAAAAGGAGATTTTAGAATGTAGCGGCACAAAGGCTACCATAGATGCAAATTTACTGTCGAGTGATATTTCTGTTTCAAAAGACGAGCTTAATTTGCAGAGCTCTACATATGGAATTCCTGTGGAGCTTACAATGCCATTAACTACTGAATGTTCAACGATGCATTCAGAAGCTGCGCTTCAAGATGTTAAGCTCAATTCTGAATCAAAATCCTTGCTGGAAGATAGTTCTTTTCTGGGTAGTTTTTTCAATGAATGGTTGTATTCAGAACAGAATGAAAATACCACTATTAATATGGATTCCAATGAATTCGATATGTGGCCAAACTTGAGGTCTCACTCAGAAAATTCTACCTGCATAAGTTACCAGTCAAACGAGTACCCATTTCCTGAAGAAATCAAGCAGATTCCTACAAGTTCAGAATTAGTAAGGCCAGGACATCAAAAGCTAAACTTGTCTAACGATGTCTCAGACAATAATATTTCGTGGGGTTCTTCTAGCGAGAGCTCTCTGTCTCTGCCATGTGAAGAATCCATTCTCTGCAACGACTTGTCAATAACAAGCCCAAGTAGTGTGAGTATTGCTGAATATTGGGATAACATGAGCTTCAACGAGGTTGGTTTGGGATTTCATGGCGCAAATTCACAAGTGTAAAGCTGCCGTAGAGCAGAGAATTCCCCAACACTGGGCTAAATAACGGCTTCTGTTTACGTACGGATATTTGGTTTTATATCTGATTAACAATATTTTAATCCCCCAACAATGACATCACTGTTTTAAATCAAAGATGCTTTTCAATTTTAAAATCATTGAACGACACGTAGTCTTTTCTTTATTTTAATTTTCATAGCTTTTTTATTTTATCAAGAAAATCCTGGGCTATATATCTGAAAAGGAAATAAATAGTTTTTTGTTTTGGTTTTTGTTTTTAATTTAGGTTAAAGAAGCTTGGACTTTGATGGTCTATGTGACTGTTCACTTTTAAATAGTATTACAACTATTAAATTTATTAGAATATTTTGAAAGTCTGAAAATAATTGTTTTTAATTTTGAAAATATTTTTAATTAGATTATTTTGAAATTTTTAATATGAATTTAAAAATATATTATGAATTATAATAGTATATTTTAGATTTTTGTATTTTTATTATTGTTCTAAATTGTACACATCATTTTATAATGTTATTATCAAAAATTAAAATACATATTAATTTAAAATATTTTTACTTCATGTGTATCAAATTTGTAATTATGAGAAAAGAATAATTTGGAATCTTTTCCTATTTTCATTGAACAACTATTTTTTTTAAATTGAAAATATAATTTCAAAATAAGCAGCAATGGTTTTATAAATTTATTTTTCTTCTTTCCATTTGTCTCTAATGTTCTCTCCAAATCAAGAAAAAATGCATGGTGTAACACCTAGATAGAAATTTTCATGAAGGCAATAAAATTTTCAATTAAATTATGTTTACAATTCTTGTTTTCCAAGAAATATTGATCTTATGTGTGAACAAAATTATATTTTATATTCTTGTATTTGTATCTATCTAGTTTTTCCATGGGACATAGATGAACTATTGCTCACTAGTGTAGCTTCTTTATCTTTCTCAAGATAATTTTAGTACTTATGCCTCTCCAAAATCAAGGCCCTTTCAAATTATTTAAGAGAAACCAATGTTGGACAACAAATTTTACTTATCTATGCAACAACAAATGATAAATAAATAAGAATATGTAGATGAATTTAATAGAGAAAAAAATCATAACTTTAAGAAAAATGATTTATTTCAAATAAGCAACAACATTAAATATCCATGAGGTCTGGAATCCATAAATTGCTCCTTAAAAATTTGAGCAATGGTTGCTAACCAAAATAAGCTAAGTTGTTGCATTGGGACTTTCCCTTATTAGGTAGGTCACCATGCGACTACTTAGCTTATTTTTGTTAGGAGCTACTGCTCAACTCATTTAGGAATTATTTGTGTAGTAGATGGCTCCATGAATATTTATTTTTTCTTCTTAAGCAATCATTTTAAGTTTGTATTTATAATATTAAAATAATTTGTAGAGGAAAAAAATTGTGGAGCCACATGTATTTTTGGCAAGTTGCTCTTTAACCCGCCCCTACTCACCACTTCCCATTTTTCTTCAAAACTTATTTTCAATTCCTAAACAATAGAGTTGCTCCATTAAAATAGGGAAGGATTTCAAATTATCATTTTCCCATAATAAAATTTATGCATGGGAACACTCTATTTATCCATATGAATTGATAAAGAAAAAGATAGAAATTTATATTTTTTTATATTTAATATATATGATTAATAAGCTAGATAAAAAATAATTTAATATAAAATATTTTACATAAATCAGACATTTTTTTTATTAAAACATCAAATGAAAGACATTTGAATTAAGTAATTAAATGAAAAAATTAAATATAAATTAAGTTGATTTTTTTGTTCTCTTTTTAAATGGAGAAACAAATTGTCAAAGAATGTATTAAGGCCATCAAAGTCCTCTTGCATGGAATTAAGGCTAGCACATATGTGACCACGTTTTCCACTGGATTGGATCTACCAAAATGGGACACCAACTTTTGCACATAATTGATAATGCACATTCTCTATATATCTTTCAAATTATCATTCAGCAACTTAAATATTGTAAGCATTTTGGTTCTACATACTACAAAAGAATATTTGTGTGATGAGAGTTTCTTATACTGAATAGTTAAATTGAAATATTCAATCCTTCAAACTAGAATAATGTTTGATACAATCAAGCTAATTATCAAAGTAAAATATATTAGTAAGAAAAAAAAATCTGGTAGGGATAGATGATCAAAAAAATTAATAAAAGATTAATCATAGTCGTACATTCGTAGTAATCCCAAAGAATGTTATTTTGTAAATTAGATATGGTAAAATAATTGTATTGAGATCCAACACAAATTTGGAACATTCTCAGTAATCCTTACTATTTAAAAGACTACATACTATAGACTTAAATCTTATATGCCACTACTCTTTTATGAGTTATAATAGGAATATGTATTGTTATAAAAATATGAATTGTTGGGTTTGTTCAAAACCCTAGCTTGAGCTAGACTATTCCACACAAAGGTATTCATTTTAGTTTGGGTTTGGTTTAGGTTTTTCCTGGGTCCTGAATATGGAAGACCAAGCCAAACCAAGCCAAACCTTAGATAAATTCAAAGAGAATTAGTTGAATTTTTTTTAAGTAATTATTTAATTAAAAAATAATAATTTGTTTTAAAAATAACTTCAATTTATTAACTTTTTTTATTTTTTATTTTTTATTCACATAAAATTTAGTTTTTGTAAAGTTGTATTTTTTTATAAATTGTGTTTAAATATCATATTAAAAGGAAACAAGGTATGTGGAAATTCTTCTTAAACCAATCTAAAAAGGAAAGAATGTGCAAATTTTAAAAATTTAACCACCTTAAATAGCTACTATGAAGAAGATACACATATCAAGAAATAAAATAAGCATCACCACAGATAGATAAATACGACAAACATAAGATGTACGTGGAGAAAATACTTTCAGTAGAAAACCCCCACACTCCAAAATCTTACTTGATGTATTATAGTAAAAACTCTAGTTACATACGCTTGCAAAGCAAGTTTCTTCTAAGATTACACAAGTGTTGAATTTTGGAATAATTCTAGTAGCATAACAATACCTACAAAAAATCTCATAATACAACTTCCATCCTAACACCTATATTTGTAATGCCTTCTTGCATGCAACATGCAAAGCACATGCTAATGCATAACTCAACATGCACATGCACAACTCACGTCTATCATAGAAGCTTTCCACTTTTGACTTTGTCACTAACTTGAGTTAGCTTCAACAAATGGGGCCCACATGCTAACCATGCCACTTTCCATGAAATTCTAACACCTCTTTGAATCAGCTCTCACATAATGACATCATCATTTTCATATAATTAATTAAATATGAAAATAAATAATCAATGATAGAAATTATCGAAGGTTGAGACACCTTATTCTTAAATTTCTCTTGCTTTTCAAACACCTTTGAAGAGCCAATGGAAACAATAGGATTTTAACCACTAAGGGTCATGAAGCCCATAGACTTCAAACATGATCTAAACTTCCTTGTGGTCATAGGGTTTGTCAATGCATTTGCCACATTCACCAAAGTTTTAAATTTCTCCAATGTCACCTTCCTATCCTCTACCATATCACAAACAAAATAGAACTAGACATCAATGTACTTTTTCCTTGCATGGAAGGTTGGATTCTTCACTAAACATATAGCAAGTGTCTAACTATCACAACATATAGTAATCAACCCTACATCAATCCCAATATCTAAACACAAACACTTAAGCCAAATGGCTTCCTTACAACCATGATTAGTTGTCATATACTCTTCTTCTATAGTGGACAAAGTGACTATAGCTTACCACTTGCTCATTCAACTAATGGCACCACCAAGCATTGTGACTAATGGATCTTATGTTGTGAATGTCAACTTCTCAATCTGAGTCTACATATCCACAAATACTAACTAAATTTTGAGGTCATGTAAGATAACCATGAAAATAAAGGGAATACTCATAAGTATCTTGAAAAAACTTGAACACTCTCTTAACTGCATCTCAATCTACCTATCCAATATTAGCCATAAATTGAATCAAAACTCTCACTGCTTGGGCGATGTCTAGTCTTGTACAAACCATCACATACATCAAACTACCAACAATGTTGAACTTGCATAAGGTACTTTAGTCATGTCCTTCATCTTAATAAGATAATTTGGACAATCCTCCAATGATAGCTTCCTTCGCTACATAACAATAACAACTAAGGATCCACAAGCTATCATATTGAATCTCTCCAACATTGTGTTTACATACTTACTCTATCCCAGCCAATTTTTTCTACTATATCTCTATCTCTTTTGATCTCCATCCCAATATGTAACTATCTACACCTAAATCTTTCATTGTAAATTTTGTTTACAACTGAGGCTTGGACAAGGAAAGAAAGTTTGTAGAAACTTCATTGCATTTCATTAAGTATTCATGCGAGGAAATGGATGTGTCTTTAATTTACAATAGATGAAAAGATTACAAAATAGGTCCCTAATTAATGTCATTGCAATGTACTTAAAGGGGTAATACTTTTTAAATACAATTGACTAGAGGGAAAAGTGAAGGATGTAGACATCATGGCAAAAAATAAGGAGATTAATAGACCCTTTTGAAACTAGTTTTTAGTAGGTAAAAATACTATAATTGAATGATGGAACAAAATGAACACCTCACCACATCCCCTAGCATCTATTTTTACCCCTAAATCTTATAGCACAGAGATACTTTCTTTTCCCAAAAGAATGACACCATACAAAGATGTTAAGGAAAAGGCATCTCATAAATTAATATCATTCATCAAATTAATTCAATTTAACAATATGTAAATCACCATATGTCTGTAAGGCACATGCACATACACAACTCACACTTATCATAGCATATTTTTATTTTTGACTTTGTCATTGACTTGAGTTAACCTCAACAAATGGGGCCCACATACCAACCATGCCACTTTACATGCAAGTCTAACACTTCTTCAAGTCAAATCTTGCATAGTGACATCATCAATTACACATTATTAATTAAATAAAATAAATAAATAAACATTAAATAAATAATCAATGTTAAGAATTATGAAAGGTTGAGACACCTTATTTCTAACATTCTCCCACTTGTTGAATATCTTTGAAGAGCGGATGGAAACAATAGGGATTTAACTACTAAGGGTCATGAGGCCCATAGACTTCGAACATCATTTGAACTTCTTTATAATCACATACTTTGTCAATTCATATGCAACATTCATCAAAGAGTCAATTTTCTCCAACTTCGCCTTCACACCTATACCATATCATAAAAAAGGGAATTGGACATAAATTTATTTTTCCTTGTATGTGTAGGAGTTTATGGTGAACTCCTCAAACACCCTAGAATCACTTGCAATACAAATAACTTCCATAAGAGAGAAATGGTAGAAATATCATGCTATCATTAAGATGCGAGAATGCCAAACTGAATATGGAAAAGTACATATGAATCCTTGCTTATATAGGCAAGGTTGAGATGTAGTATGTAATATGATGTTGACATGTGTCATAATCTTATGACATGTGACAATTAAATAACTACCTAGGAAATGATGCTAGATAAGATAAGACTTCTAGAAAAGACAACTCATCCTTCTAGAATGAATCCTATATCCTAAGCAAACATGTGAACCTATCACCTAGTAAATGATACCTAGGAATATAACTAGCACTTGCACCAGGGGATGCAAGGGTTATGCTAATAGAAAAATATATAGAAATAAACATGGAAAGAGAGTGTAGTTTAAAATATATACAATCTTGTTTGTAATATACACAAATTGTCTGTAATACATATTTGGAGATTGAAAATTGAATGAAAGGTTTGTAGCAATGTCAATTGTGATTTGCAAAATTTAAAAGATGTCTAAATGACATAGTTAATAATATTGTATGTGATGATTCCATGTGCTAGTATGGAATGATTTGACACAAAAAAAATCTCCGTTCTTTTGTTTTTCTTACACAGTCAATGAAAAAGTTAGCAAGCTCACATCATAAATGAAAAATTAGCATTAAAAGTGAAATAGTTGTTGGCCAAAAAATAATAGATTGGTAGCATGATCAACGCAATTGTTGCACAAGTATACCAATTTAGAACATCCACTTGCATGCAATGAAATTGTGTGTAAATTTACAAATATTAATGTGTATAATATGAAGATGGTAAGAAATAAAACAAAAAAAGTTTAGCAAGTAATAATTATACAATTAATATCATATCAAATATTATATTTAATAGTAAATATAATTATATTATATATGATTTAATGTTCACAATTTTAAAAAATATTGTGCATTAATCATATATTATACTATATTTATATTTAATAATTTTTATTATAAAATATAACTATAATATTATTTCAAAAATGAATTTACACTATATAAAATATAATCAATCTTGATTTTATAAATAAAAAAATTTAAATAAACTATAAAAAAATATAATAATGAAAGAATTCGCCAAAAAAGAAAAGATGGGTAAACAAAAGCAATTTAAATACTATTTGTTTTACCTTCCAACAACATCAAGTACAAGTTTAAAAGCTGTAAAAATATGGTGAATATCGAGATATTCACATTTTTAACCATATTAAAGCACGTTCAAATAGTAAAAGATTATTAAAAGCTAATTTATATTTTTTTTTAGTAAACATGATTTTAAAGGGTTTTTTTTGTAGTCCTATTCATTGTGACCTAAAATTTGTCAAACTTAGAGAGTATCTCTAAAAATACATAAGAATTCAATATATGTCTTAGTTTTAAATAAATTAAAAATGAATTTGTATGATTTTTAATATAAATAATTTTGATTTCATAATTAAATCATTTTTATTTTTATATTTTAAATAATGAATTATTATTTTTATTTTTAATATATAACTTTATTTTGTTGGATACTCATTCTATATTTCAATAGACTATTTTTTATTTGAGATGCACTTTGTAAAGGCTTTGTATGAGAGTTGCTACACCAAAGGGGAAACATTTATTCTTGAAATTGTTTTTGTTCATTTTGCAGATACGATTATATTCTGGAGACAAGCATCGCACAAGCATAGAAGTGTTAGCTATTAAAAAGAGTCTTTTTTTATATATTTAAAAGAGGTGAAAAACACAAAGTTTTCTACAAATGAGCTAAAGCTAAAAACTCTCCATGTTTTGGGTTCTGTTGAGTTGAAGACTACATGGGTAAGATGTTTACACAGTGAGAAGTCTTGGATTTTACTTGATCAAGGGGACCAACTAGAATCTACTCGACCAAAACATGGTGGGACAATCATCTAGCCAAAGTAAAATAATATTTGCATCTTGTGCAGTTTGAGGGCGATCCAGCATGTGTGGGTGTATATTTCCTTTTACGCATCTCATAGCTGGAGTGGAGATTAGAGAACCATAAGGCAATGTGTTTGACGATGCCATATATACTGTGTGGATGAATTATTGGAGAAAATCATGACGGATTTGCAAGTGCAACATGTGAGAGTACAAGTGTTGGGTATTAGCAATCTAAATGTAAAGAGAAGGGAAACCAAAATTTATAGCAAAGGCTCTTTCTATCACTTTGAAAAAATAGATTTAACCTTTGATAGGGAAGACATGTAAGTCGCCCAGATCTACTACATTTTTTTTTCTTCTATTTTTCCATATTTTAGAGTTGATCTTAGAGCTTTAATTTTGAAAAATGCACATAGTCCAGACATTTTGACAGCACCATGCCAATCTTACAAGGATTGATTAGTAATTTTTCCTTTCTTACCCGAGTAGTTCTGAATGTTTTACTTTTGCACTTTTGTCAAATAGTTCACGTGCCTTTTCTATGCTTTCACATTTTACATACATGTCCACCATAGAATGGTTGAGCTTGAAAAAATGGATGATGTTCAAAGAATTTTTTAGTTGCGACTTGAATTGTTTCACTTTTCATCTTTTAATTTTTCCAATTTCAATGTGAACCATGAATAGTTGAAACATAACAAACTTTAGTGGCTAGTGCGACTGGATTTGAGTGGCTCAAACCTAATAGATAATCATCTTTCTAGATTTGAGTTGCGCTTTGAATCTAGTCCTTTCTACAATTTTTGGTGTTTCTTTGTGAGTAACGGAGTAGCAGAGTTTAAGCACAAGCAATATGGAGGATATTGTCATAGGACAATATAGACTTTGTGTTGCTCCTGATTTGGTGTTTTAAAAACTCCTTTAAATGAAAATGATTCAGAGGACATGTGTTTTGTATGGGGTGCTAAAAGAGGCCAATCAGAAGGGCTGGAAATGCTTCTGTATGACATTCTAAAAGAAGTGCATGAGGCAATGAGTTTGGGGGAAGTTCACAATAGAAATAAGAGACTCTACATGAAAGGGACTAAGAAAATAAAATTTAAAATGAAATTGTGTGCAAGAAAAACTTATTTCTTATGTGGGCTATCCCTAAAATACAATTTTTCACTCAATTATGTACAAAGTGTACAATTTGTGCAGAATCTAAAGGGTAAGTCACTTGCCATGGTTTTAGTGAGTTTTTTTTGGGGAAATCTATACAAGGCCTATTCATTTTTTGTTGCATTTAATTTCATTCTAAAAAAAGTTTGTTGTTATGAAGGCATTGGTTTTGGGTTATCTATGGTTGTCTCCAGCTGTAGATATTATAGTCACTATCTACAGATTATGCAGATTATGCATTCAAGATAATTTAGAATATAGAAGAGATAATAAATTCTAAAATTTAGAGGTTGAAATGTAGAATAATCATATTTAAATTTATTTATAAATAACCTTTTAACTAATTTTTTTTTTTGTAAACCTTTTAAATGAAAATATTGGTTGCAAATTAAAAAAAAAATTAAGGCAAGGGCTCAATTGCCTGGTAGTTGTTGTTCTTGGCTGAGACAACTCTCCAAAGAGCCATGCCTTCATTTGACAAATAGCAACAAAATTATCTGAGAATGAAATAAAACACGAAAATGGTTGCTAAGGGATTCTGAAAAATAAAACTCGGTGAGACTAGGGCAAGTGACTTACCTCAAGATTTTGCACAAATTGTGTTGTGTTGTCATCAATCCAATGAGAAAAAAATGAGACTTTGTAGGAAAAGTTTAGGAAACCCTACCACAATAGAGTTTTTAAAAATGAGACTAACCAAAACCAATCTCCCTACAACTGTTGCTTCAATCTATTCATAGTGAAGACAAAGGGGATTTGAAAATGTTGAAGCCAATAACCAAAAAAAAAAATTAAGTGACAAATCGTGGCTTGTAGGCCACAAAAGATGGAGGTGTCTAGTGTATAGTCTGTTGTTCTGAATGTGAATTTGTGCCTACATTATGCAATCCATTTATAGACTTGTAGGCGGAAAAATATTTTAGGCGGTGATGAAGTCAGTAGATAAAAAATTAAAAAGGAAATAAAATATGCAAGAGGAAATCCATTAAAATCAAACATTTATCGCAAGAATGCATCTGCATTTATTGAGGACAACTCACCATTTGTATTTGCTATATTGCATTTACTATTTTGTCTAATCGTTATAATCGTAATAATTATGCATTTATAAGATGTGAGTTGTTTACCATTTAGATTTTTGTTTGCCTGAAACTATTAGTTGTTTTATCAAAAATTTTATCAATATGATGATGTGAGATAGGTTTCAGGCTAAAATCTCACACCATATATAGCCTATCAGCTAATTAAATGCCTAAGTAAACTTATGTAATTGTAATTAAATAATTAATTACAACAACACCCCCCGATAAGTGCAACTTAGGGAGGAAATTATTATGTAAATGATGCAAGGATGGGTCCCGACTATGAGGTTGTGTTAGGTACCCATGTACAAATGCAAATGAAATCTCTCACAAATGGAGAAAAGGATAAAAACCCAGTGGGACAAAACTCCTCCCCAAAAAGAGAGATGACAATAAAATAACAATATCCATCACATATCCAATCAATCTCCATCCACACAAATGATGAAAAGAGAGACCATTCATCCCCCCATAGTGAGATAACCTATTGCAAGAGAACCACTAGAAGTACACTATGGAGTAACACTATAATCCTCAATTCAACAAGCAAGGAAAGATACTTCTATTTGATAGAAACCATATTAGAGTCACTCAAGAACTCAAGTCAGAATCATGAAAAGAAATAGCAAACTTGATGCCAAGGAACACTAGAAAAATTGCAAACTAGTACAACTCTGGAATCTATGAAGCAATAGTCAATTGAAAGATGATCTGGAATTGAAATGAAGTGCAAAGAAAATGCAAATCTAATGCACACAAAAAAGGAAATAATGCATGCACTGATGAATGTTCACATCTACCTCCATGATGAAAAATAACCTCAAATTTGTGTAGATAACAAAATCTGAAAAAATGGCCTACACCACTGTGAAGTGCTTGAAACTAACTTTCTATCGATATCTCATTTGCCAAAAACGGACACTATGGCCAAAAGTTATAAATTTTTCAAAATAGTTGAATTTAGTTTGCAAGAAACGGGTTTTCTAGTAGAAAAGGTTTACTTCTAATTTGATTTCTAAAAAATCTACTCACTATTTGTACAAAAACCCAAAAATATTTTGAAGCTAAGAAAAAAAATTCAAAATGGTTTTTTTGATCTAGCAAGAAGAAGATGAAAAAATGATTTTTTTAACCTTCGGCCAAGGGAAAAAATGATGTGCAACACTTTTTGTACATCAATTTTCTTCAAATCTATGCAAGATATGCAAAATCTAAAAGATGCCCAATTGAGATTTAGACCCTAGCTACAAAACCCAAAATCGTTTTTCCTACAAATGAGTGGAAGCTTGATTTCTAAAGAAAAAATGAAAACGGTTCCAATTAAAATGGCTGGATTTTAAACCCTTGACAAAATATGTCAAATTTTGATGAAACAAAAGCCAATTTTGACTTTCTCAAATGCCCTAGATTTAATGGCAAGGCTCTCAAAACCCCAACTCGCACCTAGCAAAACTTTCACACCAAGATTGGTCTCTCAAATTTGGGAAGAAGTTTGTAGCACTGAAGCTCTAATACCATGTAGGAGTTTATGGTGAACTCCTCAAACACCCCAAAATCACTTGCAATACAAAATAACTTCCATAAGAGAGAAATGGCAAAAATATCATGCTATCATTAAGATGCAAGAATGCCAAACTGAATATGTCAAAGTACATATGAAGCCTTGCATATATAGGCAAGGTTGAGATGTAGTATGTAATATGATGTTGACATGTGTCATAATCTTATGACATGTGACAACTAACTAACTACTTAGGAAATGATGCTAGATAAGATAAGACTTCTAGAAAAGACAACTCATCCTTCTAGAAGGAATCTTATATCCTAAGCAAACATGTGAACCTATCACCTAGTAAATGATACCTAGGAATATAATTAAATTCCTAAGTAAACTTATGTAAGTGTAATTAAATAATTAAATACACCAACAATAAGGAAGGTTGAATTCTTCATTAAATATATAGCACTCTAATTGTCACAACAAATAGTAATCAACCCTGCACCAAACCCAAAATCTAAACATAAATGTTTAAGCCAAATGGCTTTCTTAGAAGCATGATTAGTTGTCATATACTCTTTTTCTATAATGGACAAATCAACTATATCATGTCACTTACCCATCCAACTAATGACAAAACCAAGCATCGTGAACACATATCCACTAGTGGATCTTATGTTGCTGATGTCAACTATCCAATCTAAGTCTACATATCCACGAATACTAACTAAAAGTTGAGTGCAAGTAGGATAACCATGAAAAAAATGGAATACTTATAATTACCCCACAAATATTTGAACACCCTCTTAATTGCATCCCAATGTATCTATCCAAGATTAGCCATAAATTGACTCAAAACTTCCACTTCTTAGGCAATGGATGGTCTTGTACAAACCATGGCATACATCAAACTACCAACAACACTCACATAAGGTACTTTGGTCATGTCATCTATCTTAGTAGGATATTTTGGACAATCCTCCATTAATTTCTTCATTCTCTACATAGCAAGAACAACTAAGGATCTAAAAGTTGGCATATTGAATCTCTCTATCATGTTCACATAGTTACTCCAGCCCAACCAAATCTTTTTACATATCTATATTTTCTAATCTCTATCCTTAAGATGTACATATATATAGCTAAATCTTTCATTCCAAATTGTGTTGACAACTAAGACTTGGACAATGAAAGAATGTTTGTAGAAACTTCACTGCAGTCCATTAAGTACTCGTGAGAGGAAATGTGGGTATCTATCATTCACAATAGATGAAAAGATTGTAAAAATAGGTCCCTAATTAATGTCATTGCAATGTACTTAAAGGGGCAATATTTTTTAAGGAAATTAGTTGAGAGGGAAAAGTGAAGGATGTAGACTTTATGAAAAAAAATAAGAGGCTTAATAGACCCTTTTGAAACTATTTTTTAGTAGGTAAAAATATTATAATTGAATGATGGAACAAAATGAACACCTTACTGCATCTCCTAGCATTTATTTTTACCCCTAAATATTATAGCACAAAGATACTTTCTTTTCCGAAGAGAGTGACACCATATAAAGATGTGGAAGGCAAAGGCATCTCATAAATTAATACCATTCATCAAGTAAATTAAATTTAACAATATATGAATCACCATATGTATAATTTGTCATAAATTTTTAATTAATCCAAAATTGAAATAAAAAATTGTGTGAGTTTTATTAAAATAATACAAAATGTGAATTTATAATTATTTGTATACATCTTAATTATGGTAAATTATATATATTTCATAAAATATGTTCAAGATACATATCATAAATTTCTTTCATATGATTTATAAACTAATACGTCTATTGAGCATTATAATTTAGCAACCAAGAGAAAAATAACATTATTACATGTTATAATTTGTAACCATTAGACTATCAAATTTAATGTCTAATATTTGTAAGAAAAAATATACTTCTTAAAATATTGTTCAAACAAGTAAACATATTTTAAAATATTATTGTAAATGTAAATCTGACACAAAATACCTTTGTATATATGTTCCAAAATAAGTCATAATAACTAATTTAAAAAATTAATTATTAGATTCATATAAATAAATTCAAATTTTGTTCATACATTTATTTCAACTATCTTGACTATTAAAAACCATAACTCTAAATATAACTGAATAACTGAAAAATTATAAAATTATATTCACATAACTCCTTGATATATATATAATAACAAGCTAATAAATCAATAACACTGAGTCCCATTTCTAATTATTAAAACATGAAGTAATTACAAGCTGTATTTTGCCATATTCTATACTTATTCTTTTTAAATAAGCACTACTAAATATAGTGAATGAACTAAGAAAGAGTATGCAGTAGCAGAGCTTAAATTTGACGGTTGACCTTGCCTGTCAACAATTTTTTTAATGACGGTTATCTATTCAAAGGTGCCCTTAAAACATTATGATATACCTTAGTGTAAGTAAAATTATATATATATCATTATAATTCTATATAAATTTTGACAGTCTATCCAAAGTCTCTCCTTTCATCTGATACAATCTTCTTAAAAAATTTATTGTATTTTACAGCAAAAATATCTAAATACGGTCATTAGGCCATCAAATTTAAGCCCTGTGCAGTAGTGTCTTTAGCACCCTAAAAAAGATCAAGCAACCTGCAGTCTTCACTTACCCACCACGTAGATCACGTTAATATGAACAAACTGTTTGTTGTCTACGACTGACATGACCAGGCAACTGTGAGCCAAGGAAACAAAAATTAAATAAAACAGAGACAAAACCACTTTTTGATAAGTACATAAAACATTGTTAGCACGCCCTCCCGCTGTGCCCAAAACAATTTATAAAAAAAAAATTAAATCCAATCAGAGTTTTAGAAGGTTAATCGTTTTGTCAATCATTCAAATATTTAATTGAATATGATTCCACTATGAAACAAACCCACATATTATATTCATCAAGCAAGTAAAACTATACTATCAAATTTAATTATTGAATTTGGACCTGCAATGTGCTAACAACACAGTCGGCAGGTTGGCCAAAGTGCTGCAGTAGTGCTCCTTTAACAATCTATAACATCATTTCTCAACTACCCATCTACAATTCATCTCTTATTTATCTGCAAAGAATTCAACAGCTTGTTCTTGTCTGAAGACTGTATTCAAAAAAAGTCTGCATTTTAGTTCATAACCTGTATGTTGTCTAACTTGCATCTTAGTCTCTCACATTAATCAGTAGTTATGGTGTGCCAATCTTCTTGTAAAGAAGACAGAAAGAAGAAATTCAAGAGGGGGCTATGGACATCTCAAGAGGACCGTATATTGAAAGCCTATGTTTTCAAATATGGCCATGGATTTTGGAGTCATGTTTCCAAATTAGCTGGTTACTTCTAGATTTTAATCTTTCAATATTTTTTCAAATCTAACTATTTTTATGATGTCAAGAATTTATATTCTATAAAAATTAATTGCTAAAAGATTTTTTATGAACCAAACATGCTCACTAATAAAACAACAGCCACTTACTACTATTGTATTTCCACTTTAGGTATCTCTTTACTGCAAAATTTGTAATCTAATATTTTGTTGGTGTCCTGAACTTGTGCAGGTCTACAAAGATGTGGTAGGAGTTGCAGACTTTGGTGGTTGAACTACTTGAGGCCTGGCCTAAAACGAGGAGGTTTTTCCCATGAAGAACAAATTATTATCATCAATGGACATGAAATTATGGGCAACAAGTAATTGACCCTGAAACTAATTAGACAGACTTACAAGTCATTTTTCTGTCAGAAACTAATTCTTTCACAATATTACAGGTGGTCTATGATTGCATCGATGCTTCCTGGGCGTACTGATAATGAGGTGAAGAATTTCTGGAATACCCATTTGAAGAAGAAGCTTAACATATTGGGAACAGATGGCAGTACCCACAAAACTCTTGGAAACTGCACTAAAAAGGATATTTTAGATTGTAGCAGCACAAATGCTCCCATAGATGAAAATGTACTGTCCAGTGATATTTCTGTTTCAAAAGACAAGCTTAATTTGCAGAGCTCAACCCATGGAATTCCATTAGCTGCTGAATGTTCAACGATGCATTGAGAAGCTGGGTTTCAAGATATTAAGCCCAATTCTGAATCAAAATCCTTTCTGGATGGTTTTTTTCATGAATGGTTGTATTCAGATCAGAATGAAAAGCCCACCATTAATATGGATTCCAATGAGTTAGACATGTGGCCACACTTGAGGTCCCACTCAGAAAATTCTACCTGCATAAGTTACCAGTCAAACGAGTACCCACTTCCTGAAGAAATGAAGCGGATTCCTACAAGTCCAGAATTAGTAACACAAGAACATCAAAAGCTAAACTTGTCTAGCGATGTGTCAGACAATAATATCTTGTGGGGTTCTTCTGGCGAGAGCTCTCTGTCTCTGCCATGTGAAGAGTCCATTCTCTATAACTACTTGTCAATAACAAGTACAAGTAGTGCGAGCATTACTGAATATTGGGAAACAAGGAGGCTGATTTGGGATTTCATGGCGATTACAATTTGATAGAAAACTTGAATTTCAGTTTGATAGAAAACTTGGATTTCAGGTAAATATGGCTCAGCCTGCAAATTTATTACGTGTTACAGAATTGACAACTGTAAAGCTGCTATAGAGCAGAGAATTCCCAACACTGGGCTAAATAACGGTTTCTGTTTACGTATGGATATTTGTTTTTTAAGTGGTTGACTAACAATATTTTTAATCCCCCAACGAAGACGTCACTGAATTTTAAATCAAAGATGCTTTTCAGTTTTAAAATCATTGAATGACACATCATTGTTTCTTTATTTTAATTTTCCTAGCTTTTTGTTTTATAAAGAAAATCCCGGGCTATATACCTGAAAAGGAAATAAATAGTTTTTTTAGGGGTAATTTAGGTTAGAGAGGCTTGGAATTTGATCGTGTATGTTTTTACTTTTTAAATTAATAAACATCATTTTATAATACTTATTATCAAAAATTAAAATATATATTAATTTACAATATTTTTACCTCATGTCTTTATAATTAGTCAATAGGCTATTTTGTTTGAAGTTTTTGTCGGGATTTTCGTTAGCCCAGCCGTGTATTGGTTTTGCCAGCGTCGGGGGGTTGTCGTCTGGCGAGGAGTGAACCGTCTTTTTTTTGTGGCGACATGGGCATTCACAATTATGTGGGTTGGTGGCGGTGGAGAATGGTGTTGTCATAACAGGGAAGGTGAATGGTAAGTGTTTGTTGGCGCGAGCATCAATGCATCTTCCTGTCAGTGTACGGGGGCGGAAGCCAAAGTAAATGCAATATTGAATGTTGTAGTGTGGGAAAGCATACTTTGATTAAGTTGTATTGTCGAAAGAGCGATTGTGGTGTGGGTTTGATACCAGACTACTGTTAAAATCATTGGCCTCGACTCCATTTTTCAGTAGGCTGGAGGGTTGTAACACTGTTGTGGCACGGAATTTGTAAGTCGCTTTCGATGGATATTTTGCAGAAACGAGTAATTTATTGTTCATGTCTTTTGTTGTTTGTTTATTGTTGGTTTTGACATGAGGTTGGAGGGTTTTAACATTGATGCGCTGCGAAATGTGCAAGAAAGTATATTGATTAAGTTGCATTGTCGAAAGAGCCATTGTGGTGTTGGTTTGATAGCACATTATTTATTGTTCATGTCTTTCGTTTTGTGCTTATTGTTCTGGTTCTATTGCAGTGAAAAAAAATTTCTCTCATTCTATTGCAGTGTAATCTTTTTTCTCTCACCCAATAAACAAGGCTATTTTGTTTGAAGTTTCCGCTAGGATTTTCGTCAGCCATCCACGAATTGGATTTTTAGGTGTCGGGGTTCTGCCGGCAGGCGGGGAGGGCACCATTTTTTTGTGGCGCCATGGGCATTGGTAATTACACGAGTTGGTGGTGGTCGAGAATGGTGTAGTCGTTACAGGGAAGGTGAATGGTAAGTGTTTGTTTCCGTGAGTTCCAATGCATCTTCTCATTGGTGCACAAAGGCACAGGCCAAAGGAAATGCTATATTGAATGTTGTCGTGTGGGAAAGCACACTTTCATTAAGTTGTATTGTCGAGAGAGCCATTGTGGTGTGGGATACACACCAGACTATTGTTAAAATTATCGCCTTCGGCCTCATTTTTTAGCAGGTTGGAGGGTTGTAAAACTGTTGTGTCATGGAACCTATAAGTCGTTTTTGATGGGTGTTTTGCAGAAATGAGTAATTTATTGTTCACGTGTATCGTTCTCTATTTAGTGTTGCTTTTGATAGCAGCTTGGAGGGTTTTAACACTAATGTGGTGTGAAATGTACGAGAAAGTATATTGATTAAGTTGTTTTGTTGAAAGAGCCATTGTGGTGTTGGTTTGATAGTAGATTATTTATTCTTCATGTTTTTCATTGTATGCTTATTGTTCCTTTAGATACCAGGTTGGAGGGTTTTAACACTGATGTGGTGCGAAGTGTGCAAGAAAGTATATTGATTAAATTGCATTGTGGAAATAGCCATTGTGGTGTTGGTTTGGTAGCAGATGACTATAAAAATTATTGCCTTTTGCTTCGTTTTATAGCATTTTGGAGGGTTTTAAGGTTGTTGTGTGCCAGAACCTATAAGTGGTTTTACATGGTAATTTTGTGTGAAAGATTAAATTGTTGTTCATGTGTTTCGGTCTCTACTTATTATTCATTGTTATTTGTTTGTATCTTTGCTATTATACCCATTTTGGAGACTTCAAAGAGATAATCATTCTCTATGCATGGTTTTATTGCAGTTAAATATTTTTCCTCTCGCCCAAAAAATTAGGTTAGGGTTAGTAATTTGTACCTTTGCTGTTATACCCACTTTTGGAGACTTCAAAGACATTATCAATCTGTATGGATGGATTGATTGAAGTTAAATCTTCTTAGCTTGATGAAAAAATACGATTAGCGTTAGTAATTTTCCCCGGGTTTTTTTTTTTATTGTGCTTATCGTGCTCCCATGCTTTTGATTGTGGTTATTGGGTAGTGAAATTAATTCTTGTATTTGCATATATACATTTGTGCATTCATTGAGCTCTGACGCTTTCGATTTGAATATAGTGGGCTTCTTCTTTGTAGTCTGCTAACAAATAGTTGTAATTGTATAAGAGGAGTTGTATTATTTGGCATTCAGTTATATAGAGAAATAGGGAAATTGTAACAAAACTAGTAGTAAAAGATGCATACATGTGTTTATCCATATATACATATATAAATAGATGTATAAACATTTATTAGCCCATAGGCTATTTTGTTTGAAGTTGGTGTTGGGATGTTCGTCAGGTCAATCGTGAATTGGATTTGGCAGTGCCTGGGGTGGCTCAGCCAGTTGGGATGTCACTGATTTTTCTCCATGGGGATGTGCATCTTGGTAGTTATATTTGAGATTGTTGTTTTTTTAGCTAAAGGCAAAAAGATTTAACTGCAATAGTTCCTATGGAAATTGGTGTAATGGAAAAGATGCACGAAGATAACTGCAAAAAAATAAATAGAAGATGGAAATTATATGTATATGTATACGTATATGTATATGTATGTATATCTATATGTAAGTGTGTGTGTATATATATATATATATATATATATATTTCTATATATATATATATATACATATAGAGTGAACTATTTTTTTTTGGGGGTGACATGGGCTTTCGTAATTACGTGGGTTGGTGGCGAAGGAGGATGGTGTCGTCGTAACGAGGAAGGTGAGTGGTAAGTGTTTGTTGGCGCGACCACCAATGCATCTTCTTGTTGGTGTACAAGGGCGGAGGCTGAAGTAAATGCAATATTGAATGTTGTGGTGTGGGAAAGCATACTTTGATTAAGTTGTATTGTCGAAAGAGCCATTGTGGTGTGGGTTTGATACCAAACTACTGTTAAAATCGTCGGACTCGGCTCCATTTTTTAGAGGATGGAAACTGTATGTATATGTATATGTATATATATGTACACGTATATGTATATGCATATATATATATATGTACAAGTATATGTATATGTATGTATATCTATATGTTAGTGTATATGTATATACATATATATTTCTATATATATATATATATAGACACATATATATACTCTGTGCATCTATGGTGTTATACACATTTTGTACAGTTAGTTGCTTGGTATCTTTTTGATTGATTTAAGTTCATATTCTTGCAAAGAGGATCATGTACATTTTGAACAGCAACATAATTTACTATTGTATTTGCATACAAAGAGAGTAATTTTATAAAAGGAGCTGCATTATCTGGCATTTAGTATTATACAAAAATAGGGAAACTGTAACACAACTATTAGTAAAATATACATTCAATATCGTGTTCAGTTCGTATGGCTGCATTATAGGTAGATATACATATGCATATATGGAAATAAATTGTTCAGTTGTGTTTGAAATTGTAATGTGTGTAAACATATCATATAATCATGCAATTGATTTGAAATATTTGAAAGTAACAATGAGAGGAAAATTAATATGGTGGCCACGTTCTTTTCAGTCAATGAAAAAATAGAATCATTCTATAGCAGTAGCTGCATCATCTGATATTGAGTATTATAGAGAAATAGGGAAATTGTAACAGAAATGTTAGTAAAATATACATACATGTTTTTATGCATATATACATATATATACAGATGTATAAACACTTATATATATATATATATATATATATATATATATATATATATATATATATATGTATGTATGTATGTATATATGTATGTGTATGTATGTATGTATGTATGTATGTATGTACATATAAATATATATATGGATACATATTATACATGTATATATATATAGAAATATATGTACACATTTGTGTGTGTCTATATATATATATGTATGTATGTATGTATGTATATGTATATGTATATATTAATATCTACTTGCTATATGTTTCTATCTTTGAGGTTAAACATAAACAAATCCTATTTATAGCTCAAATGATACAAATCCTGTTTACGGCTCGAATGATGGAAATCCCATCGGAAACTTTAAACAGATAACAAACACTCTACATATTTTTATATTTTTATATTTGCAATTTCCCCATCCATATAGGACCATAATGGCAGACATCCATGGGAAATGACTTAGAGATTCTGGAGAAAAAGAGTTTTAACATAAACAATAAATAAACCATTTATACAAAACACCCAAGCAAAATGACCTACAGATTGCCCAGTGCCACAGTTCTAAAACCCAATGGCTGTTTTGAAAACGCAACTTAATCAAAGTATAATATATATATATATATATATTATGTATATGTATATATATTATGTATATGTATATATATATATTTTATATATATATATATATGTATGTATGTATATGTATATGTATATATTAATATCTACTTGCTATATGTTTCTATCTTTGAGGTTAAACATAAAAAAAATCATGTTTACAACTCAAATGATACAAATCTTGTTTACGGCTCGAATGATGGAAATCTCATCGGAAACTTTAAACAGATAACAAACACTCTGCATATTTTTATATTTTTATATTTGCAATTTCCCCATCCATATAAGACCATAATGACAGACATCCATGGGAAACGACTTAAAAATTTTGGAGAAAAATAGTTTTAACATAAACAATAAATAAACCACTTATACAAAACACCCAAGCAAAATGACCTACAGATTGTGCAGTGCCACAGTTCTAAAACCCAATGGTTGTTTTGAAAATGTGACTTAATCAAAGTATAATGTATATATATATGTGTGTGTGTGTGTGTGTGTGTGTATATATGTGTATATATATATATGTATACATGTATATATGTATATTGTACATCATTTTACATGAGCAGGGTGCATAGATGGTTGATTTATTGTCTGTCTTCTTGTTAAATGTTTGTATCTTTGTCGTTATACCCATTGTGGAGATTTGAAAGATATTGTTGTTCTATATGGATGGAGGTATTCATGTTAAATGTCCTTTCTTCCCTAAGAAAATATGCTTCTAGGGTTAGTATATATATATATATATATATATATATATATATATATATATATATATATATATATATATATATATATATATATATATATATTGTCGGTTGGCGGGGAGGGCACCGTTTATTTTGTGTGGCGATGTGGCCGTTGGTAATTATGTGGGTTTGTGGTAGTCGAGAATGGTGTGTTGGATACGGGGAATTTAAATGGAAAGTGTATGTTTTCACGAGGCCCAATGTTCCCTGTTGTTGTACGATGGCCGCGGACAATGTAAATACAATATTGAATGCTAGGGTGCTATATATATATATATATGTATGTATATTGTACATCATTTTATATGAGTGGTTTGCATAGATGGTTGATTTATTATCTATGTCTTCTTGTCAAATGTTTGTATCTTTGGTGTTATACCCATTGTGGAGATTTGAAAGATATTGTTGTTCTATATGGATGGATGAATTGCAGTTAAATGTCCTTTCTTCCGAGGGAAAATATGCTTAGGTTTAGTAATTAGTTCGCCACTGGTTTATGGTTTTGGTTATTAGTGTTTGTTCACCAATGAGGAACATTTAGGCAGATCCTTTTTCTAATAGGTAAGCTCTACGGTCTTAGTAAAAGCCCTCGACAAGTGTTCTCTATTTTTCTAAAAACATGAATTGTAAAAGAGCTATTAGATGGAAAATCCTATTCATGGTTGGCTTGATGAAAGTCTTGTTGGAAACTTCTATTTTGCAAATATGCATGTTATTTCTTCCTATCTTTCCATATATATATTTACACTTAATTGAGACTCCAAGCTACATTAGTCTTATTCTAATATCTCTTTTAGAATTTCTCTATAATATTTAGTGTGAGGTGATGCAGCTCAATTTTTCTGATAAGATTAAGAAGATTTAAGTATAGTTTCCCCTATAGCAATGGGTATGAAGCCAAAAATGCATTGCGATAACTACAAACAATAAACAAGGGCCACAAAAATTACTCGCCCCAACCATATTTTTTTCATGGAAGGAAGAATATTTAACTACAGCTTCCCTAAACCCACAATAAATAGAGCTTCCAAAGCTGAATGTTACGGCTGGAAGCCATATGTGTAAGGTCTTATTCTGAAAAAGGTGCCCATCAGTTCAACTTTGCAAATGGAATGGACCCAGGCGCAGAACGTTGTTACTCAAAAAGTTAATAGAGGTTGAAGAGATGCTTATATTGGTAGGGTGACTCCACTTAATTGAGACTCCAACCTACATTAGTGTTATTCTAATACCTCTTTTAGAATTTCTCTATTTCTCTATAATATTTAGTGTCAAGTGATGCAACTCAAATTTTCAATCAAGTTTGTCAAGTTATACTCTTTTCTAAATGGGTGTTTTGCATAGATGATTAATTTATTGTTAATATCTTCTTCTTATACATTTTTGTCTCTGAGGTTAAACATAAACAAATCCTATTCATGGCTCGTCCGACGGAAATCCCATTGGAAAGTTCAAACCATATAGGCAAACATCCATGGGAAAAACTTGTAGATCTGAGAGGAAATAGTTTGAAGAGCAACATTAAATTAACCATTTATAGAAAACACCCAAGTAAAACAATGTACTGATTGCAAAAAATGACAACTTTAGAACCCTCCAATCTACCCTATAATGTAGCGAAGGCCAATGAATTGCAAAGAATAGGGCCTACCAGCCACCAAACTCATTGTATCTCCAATATGTTTATGGTTTCTTACTGACCTAATGCATATATACATCATTAGGTTTTTAGTGGCGAGTACGCTTTGCATACATATGCTCACCAGGTTTTTTGAACCGCAACGTGGAGCTTGGCAATTACGTGGGTTGGTGTTGTTCAAAAATGGTGTGTCCTTGATACGGGGAGGGTGAATGGTAAGTGTTTCTTAGCACGAGCACCGATTCATCCTGTTGTTCCACGGTAGCGACAGACAATGTGCATGCAATATTGAATGTTGGTGTGTGGGAATATATATATATGTGTGTGTGTATGTATATATGTATATATATGTATGTATATATGTATATCTATATATATGTATTCCTATATATGTATATGTATATATATGTACATATATATATATATATATATATATATATATATGTTTCTATATATGTACATACCTGTATATATATATATGTGTGTGTATGTGTATTTAATAATAGCCTACTATCAAACCAACACCACAATGGCTCTCTTAACAATACAACTTCATCAAAGTATACTTTTCCATAGGCCAGCATTCAATTTTTTATTTACTTTTCCCACCCCCTTCATGCAGTGATAGGATGTGCATAAAGGCATGTGTATATGTTTTAGTATTGGTTCTTTAAAAATTTCCCTATTTCTCTATAATACTTGATACATATTCACACAAGATAAGTAATGTATGTAACAGTTGACGAAATGTGCTTGTAGCTTTAACTACAAAAGATAGCAATAGTTGCATTGTCTCTTATATGTTGAACTTTATATCTTTGACTAATAGGGTATTTGTTTGAGGTTGTTATTTCCTAACAAGATAGCATTTAATCTTGTAGTATCTATAAAGCTTGAAACAGATGAGGGGAAAAGGATATCATGAAACATATTGATATATGTTTTCATACAACCATGAACCCTACACACAGATAAATACAATTGCTCCCATGGTAATGTCTACAACGCCAAAGATACACACAGAAAACCAAAACAATAGACCAACAGTGTGCAAATAACCAAGCCCAACCATATTTTTTGATGGAAGAAAGAAAGAGAATGATAATCTCTTTCAAATCTCGAAAATGGCTATACACATAGAAAACCCAAACAATAGACCAAGAGCAAACAAATAACTAACCCTAACCATATTTTTTGAAGATCATCTATGCAAAGTACCCATGTAAAAATTAGTATAATCCCACAAGCTTCATTGAAAATTCGAGCTACATCACCACAAATAGAGAAATTGTAAAAGACTTGCTAGAATAATACTAGACAGCCACCAAAGTAATTTTATCTCCAATATGTTAATGCTTTCATACAACCCTAAACCCTACACACAGATAAATACAATTTCTCCCATGGTAATGGCATTGTAGATAGCTACAATTCCTCCTATGCTAATAGCTACAATGCCAAAGATATACAGAGATAATCAATACATTAGACCAACAGTGATAAAAAGTAGATTTAACTACAATTGCTCCTATGGTAACGGGTATAAAGGCAAAGAAACATATAACAAGAAGACATTAACAATAAATTAATAATTTGTGCAAACACCCATGTATAAAAGAGTATAACCCCACAAGCTTCATTGAAAATGAAAACCAAACCATGTGTACGACAGCAAAGATGCACAAAGTATATATATGTGTCTACATATGTATGAATAAACAAGGGCCACTTTCACTAAATATTATAGAGAAATCGAGAAATTGTAAAAGAGGTATTAGAATAGCACTCAGCAGCGAAAAATTAGTAGCCCTATCCATATTTTTTTCATGAAACAAAGAAGATTTAACTACACACTCTCCACCCCCAAAGGTCATGGATGTTCCATACTTCTCTTGCTCGGGGATTTGGCTAGAGTCCATGCAGCTCCATGATGCCAATATGCTAGGGTGGAAAATGAGCACGGGTCTTCTGCTTTCCCATTTCACATCAGTCATTTCTTTGTTACATACATATATGTATATGCACAAACTATTGTATAGATTTACAATTATGTTTTCCATAAGGAAGACAAGCAAGCGTGGGTTTTATAGTTCTACATTTAACGCCATACATTTATTCTTACGTATATAGATATATGTCTACACAAATTATTTTATACATTTGGTGACATCTTTTTTATCTTCCCTTCAAACAATGTGTAACTTCTAATTCAATTAATTCATTTAACTGCAATTCCTTCATCAATGCAGAACGATACTCTCTTTGAAATCTCCACAATGGGTATAACGCCAAAGATACAAACATTTGACAAGAACACAGACAATAAATTAACCATCCATGCAAACCACCCATGTAAAACAACTTACAGATTCAAGAGAGGAAAATTGTATTGAGTGCCTTAGAAGATAGATAGATACGTATGCACATATATATGTACTCAATTCCCTGATTGATATATAAAAATACCCATATAGGAAAATATGCATATGCATATCTCTAGACAAAGATATACATACATATGTATATCTAAATAGGTTTGTATATTATGTTTATGTGTAATTATCTAGACTGCGATTTTAAGTAGAGTTTAAAGTAGCATGTATAACTGTTGTCTATGCTCTATAAAAATTATGACTATACAGTTATAGCATTGAGTTGTATAGTATTGGCATTTTGATAAGAATAGACCATTTAATTGTGCAGTATGTGTAACATATTGATAATTCCAAAATGGTTGTTCTAGCAATGCAACTGAATCAATATATTTTCTTCCATATTTTGCAGTACAGTTCCCCACACTGTAACATTGAATATTGTGTTTACTTCCTGCTATGCGGTTACACCACAATACATATATATACATATATATATAGATATACATATATGGAAACATATATATACATGTACATATATATACACATACATCTATACACGTACATATATATACATCTATTTATATAGATACATATATATGCATATATATACATATATATATATGCATGCATATAT
>VDFB02141660.1:0-21395 GCA_007258455.2 Sequoia sempervirens
TGGAATGGATTTTTACTCCACTTTAGACTCTCAAACCCTTAAAATGAGGGTTTTTGGACAATTTATAGGAAAATTAATCTAGAAAGTTTTATTCTTAATGAAACCTTCTTAAATCAGACTTATTTGAAAGCTAACACACTAATATACCAAAACCAATTAAAATTTATGCCCTAGTGATGTTGTACAGGCTGTACAAGGCTTACAAACAAGGAAAATGTTGATTTTGAAGAAATAGGGTACTTTTATTCAAAATTGCTTCAAGATACAATGTTCCACCCACTTCCTCACCTTCACAAGGCTCTTTAAACATGTTATAATAGTTATCTTAACTTCCCCTTCAATTTTTACTTCCGAACTAGTCCTATTACAAAAATGACTCTTCATATTCCAACTTCTTGCATTTTACAATTTTGCACAATGACAATATTTGCAAAATTTTGCAACATTTGATAACTTGACCCCACAATCACCTAGAAACCTAATTTAATGACTCAATTGCATTAAAAATGGTCCTAGCATGACCTCATTACAATCACAACTTGTCTAATACTCAAATTTTACAAAGTGGCCTCATGGAGGCATAAAATTCACATGGTGATATGCACCAGACCCCCTAAGAGTCCTCTAATTATTGGACCTCCCAAGGAATCTCCTATAGTATAGAAAATTATACTAATTTTTAAGAGAAAGTACAATTTCACACTTAGTTTGGACCTATTTTAGTGACCTTGCATTGAAATATTTTTAAACCTCATTAATAGGCCCCTAATACCCTTCATTATGCATCCCAAGGCCTATTTTAATTATTTCTCGACAATATAACCCATATTGAATAAATACTATTAATTAATTTAATGCCCCAACATAATTTAGATCCTAAACTTTTAGGTCAGGACTCATTCACCCATGGGCGAATGGGTCCCATTTAAGTTCATAAACTCAAATTAAAATATGTTTTTGGTGGCATTTCAAGGTCCTAAATTCAAATTTCAGGTGTTGGATTTTGTGATTTAATAAATAGGAAATTGGAAAGGAAGCCTATATAACTAAGTCTTTCAATCATTTTACACTAGGAAAGAGAGAGATTCACATGAGATCACAAGGATAAGCATTCAAGAGAAAGGAGAATTCAATCAAGCATTCAAATTTGAATGCTTGGAGCAACATTCTATTTGTTTTTATAGGTCTTCAAGCTCATTTTGTCAAAAAGATCAAGCATTATCAAAGATTGATGTAGATGCTTATGGAGGATCATGATGGATTCTAAGTTTTGGGAGATGCACCAAACCATTCAACCAAGCCTAATGACTTGTTTCATAAGTGATTCCATCTTCTATTATCATTCTACTTTCTATTTAAAGGAAGGTTTTATCAGATTTATGATCTATTAGGGTGATTTGACATCTCCCAAAGTAGGTCTTCACCATTATTCATTGTTTCATTTAGGGATCTTATTCTAACACGTTTGAATAGGTTTTCTTTGAATTTTAGCTCTCGTAATCTTAGACACACTTAATATTAGAGCTTGCACACACTTTCATGTTTCAGATCTATACTTTTCATCAATTTTTTATTACCAAACTTGGAGTTTGATCGAGGCAAACCCCCATCCACCACCAAACAATAATTTTTTTTTTGCAGGTTTATCATAGGTATAGATTCGGGAGGGAAGTTTCAGAAGTGAAAAAAATAAGTGCAGACACAGGATCTAGATCTCAGTTTCTAATTTTCCAGAAAGGGAGACTTGGACCCATTCACCCATGGGGAATGAGTCCCTAGCAACCTCCTAAAACTGCCTTTTTATGACAGGTGCACAACATTAACCCCTTTCCAAATCTCCTAGAATTTTTTTGTTTCTATTAGTATTTACCTTTAAATTGATGTTTCAAGTTTGGATTAGCATAATTAGGTTGATTTTCTATTTTTTATTTTTTCTCCCAAAAGTGTTGATTAAACTTTACCCTCGTCCTCAAGCATAAGAAAATCTGAAGATTCTCACATTGAGTTGATTCACCTAAGGGTTGTTAATCAATTCTTTGTGAGGATCTCATTTCATAATGAAAATAGGAAGATAGGCCTATCATACCCCCATTATCCCCATCTCAAATTGATTATACCTATTTTTCTATGTTTCATTTTGGTGAACCCGACATTGTACAAAAAAAATCTGAAATTTGGAGTCCATTTCAACCCTATATGTGAGTTTTGCACTAAGTTTGCATTAGGTTTACATTAGTTGCATTATATTTAGGGTTCTTTAAACTTTCATTAGTGAACATTTCATTTAAGGTTTAATTTTGCATGTTTGCATCACTTAAATTCATAAAATATCAGAAAAATTGCATTAAGTTTGCATTCATCTTGCATTGTACTTGCATCAAGATCATTATTAAATTATTTAAGTTCATATTAAGATTCAAATTGCATTTTAAAAATAGTCACCTAGTTCATCTTTTGACCTTATTTTCACTTGCATTTAGATACCCTAATCTGTAAAAACTTGTTACAAAAACCTCTATTTGCAATCAAAAACAAAAATCTCATACAATAAACTCAAATCCTGAAAATTCAATTTAAAAAATCCTGAGAAAGGACCCATTCGCCCATGGGTGAATGAGTCCTTGTCCAGGCATTTCAGACTAGTTTTTGGGTAATTTTTTAGCTTTTGTTTTTCCTTTTTGTTGCTATTCTCATATCTGAACATTGGTTTCCTAAAACAGTCTATTTGTAAATTCAAGTTATTGCTTCTTTAGTTAGATCTTATAACATTTTGGAAAACATTTATTTCATATTTCATTTGAGGATAGTGTTAGATTTCTATACTTTTCCTTTATTTTTAGCATCATTTCATAGCTTAGATAGATTACTTTACATTTTTCAATCATTAGAAAACACAAATCAAAAATCAAAAACAAAAAACATTAAAAAAAACAAACACAAATTAATGAAACCCTTGGAGAAAGCATAGTCATTTGTTCATATCAAATCTCTTTTTCCAAGTTAACATATCCCTCAAGCCCTTTAGTAGTGATGACTTTGACATGTTAGATGAAGACCTTAAGGACTTCATCTCACAAGGTTCATCTACTAAGGCTCATCATAACAAACCGAAACAAAGATATGTTAATGTAATCACACCCCAACTTATCCTTTATCTACCCTCACATCAACCTCAAGTTCAAAATAAACATGTGCTTATCCTAGAACCACCTGAAAATAAAACATTAAGTCCAAGAGATATCTTGAACTTTACAAGGCAACTTGATAGTAACAATGTTTTGCAGCAACTAAGTTACAATACTTTGCTCACACATATAATACAAGGAACAATAGGCAACCACAAACCACTCCCATTTTATTACCATTACCTGAACCTATCTTGCCTAGTGGTCCTCATTTTCCTTTACATAGTGGAAAGGAGTATGATCTTGTTGAGCAACTCAAAATTACTCCTTCTAAGATGTCCTTATGGGATCTTATTCAAGCCTCGCCTAATTACCATAGTATGCTTCAAACAACCTTGCAACAAGTTGTTGTTCCCCCTAGTGCAAACCCAAATTATGTAGCAGCCCTAATTCAAGGAATGAATTTAGTTAATATGAATATTGTTTTTCACCAAAGTGAGTTACCCTCCTTAGAGGTGCAAAAATAGCATGAAGCTTTCATGATAATAGTTATTATTAATATGATTGGGATAAATAGAACCCTTTTTGACAATGGCTCAACCCTTAACGTGTGTAATGTAAACCTCTTGGATAGGCTTGGAATGGATAAGAGCAATATTGAACCTGATTCTTTGTACATTCATGGGTTTGATAATGTAGGAGAACAACTACTTGGTGTGATCACATTACCTATTACAGTTGGAAAGGACACATTGTAAACTCATTTCCATGTTATGCCTCAAGATATTTCATATAATATTATTTTGGGAAGACCATGGATTCATGAAATGCATGCAATTCCTTTGACTCTTCATCATTTAATGAAGTATGTCTATAACAATAAAGTGTACACAATCAAGGTCGAACCTGAACCAGAAAGTTGTTTACACACTAAGAAAGATAAAGAAAGTCCTTTGATAATATTGATATCAACTTCAAAAGTAGAAATTGTGCAAGAAGAATAAAAAGAAAAGAATATTGAAGAAATCATGAAGTTATTGGAAGATGATTGGGGTTCCTTAGATTTTACACTAACATTCATGGAAGAATACAAGATTATAACAAAAGAACATGAAAAAGGAAAAGAACCAATGGTAATGTCAACACAAAACTTGGAAGAACCCTCACAAGCATCTACTTCATCTACTGGAGAAGAAGAAACAAATTATACAACAAACTTTGATGAAGTTGATTATGAACAACCACCAAATCCAAAATAAACGCAAAATATTTATGGAAGAGGTTATGAAATCTTGAAACAACTTGGTTATAATGAAAAAGTATGTGGTTTGAAAGAACAAGGAATCCATGTTCCTACAGAGCCTAACACACAAGAAACAAAGATTGGTCTTGGATTTTGTCCTTCTAAGATAACAAAAGCAACAAAAAGGCCTTCACTCAACATCAATACCATCATGTGTAATTCTTCAAAGACGGGTCTCACTTTAAAGCATCTCAAATTGATTGATACAATGATATGTCATTGGAATATGTTGAACATGATGAAGCCTTGAAATAAATGTTAGGATTTTATGATAAGTCACCAACTCCCCCTTAAAAAAAAGGAGTCACTCATGCCATGGTGTGTAATAAACAAGTGGACGAAGATGGAGAAGAACATATCTCTGAAGTTTCAAGATAGAATGTACTACCTATGGGAGATTCAATAAACATACTGATGGATACATCTAAGGAGGAGTGAATGATTCAAATAGGAAAGTTCCTTGATGAGGATGAGCGAGAATACCATGCATCATTATTACATGAATTCCACAAAATATTTTCTTGGGCTTATTCGGACATGTCGGGTATTGATGTTAAGATAGTGACACACAACATAGTCCTTGAACTAGATGTTAAACCAATAAGACAAAAGATACATAAGATGAATCCTAAGATATCCATATTGGTTAAGGTTGAAATTTAGAAAATCCTAGAGGTTGGGTTCATCCATCTTATTGATTATTCCCCTTGGATTTCAAACATTGTCGCAGTCACAAAACCTGATAATCATATTAGGATGTGTACAAATTTTCATGATCTAAATAAAGCATCTTTAAAAGACAATTTTCCTCTTCCTAATATTGACATGATAGTAGATTCAACTATGGGCCATGTTTTTTTTCATTCATGGATGGTTTCTCAGTATATAATCAAATCTTTATCAACCCTCAAGATCAATACAAGACAACATTTATTACACCTTGGGGAACATTTTGTTGGGTTGCCATGCCTTTTGGATTAAAGAACATAGGTGCAACATACCAAAGAGCTATGATGTTGATATTTCATGATTACATGTATAAGATTTTGGAAGATTACGTAGATGATATTCTATCCAAATCCTTAAATCATCAAGATAATGTTAAAATCCTTTGAAAATATTTGAAAGAATGTGCAAGTATAACATGATATTGAACCCAAAAAAATGTGTCTTTGGTGTGGATAGTGGAAAAATTACAGGTTTATAGTATCTCATAGAGGAATTGAGGTAGAAACAAAGAAAATTTATGCTATAATTAGCATGTCGCCTTTGAAAACATTTCTCAATTGTGTACGTTAAAAGGAAGGATTCAAGCTATCCATCATTTTGTGGCATCCTTGATGGATCAGACCCTGCCCTTTATGAAACATCTTAAGGACTCACAATTTAATTGGAATGAGGATTATAAGCAAGCCTTTAAAAATCTAAAAGAATACTTAGCTTATCTTGATGTTTTACAACCTGCCATGCAAGAAAGACCATTTATCCTTTATACATCAACCCTAGCCCATGCTCTAGCATCATTGTTGGCACAACAAGACGATAGTGGTAAAGAACATATTGTTTATTACATTAGCTGAACTTTGATTGACTATGAAACCCAATATACAATGATAGAAAAAAAAATATTTGGATCTTGTATTTGCTACTAGTAAATTGAGACATTACTTGTTAAATGCAGAAATTCATGTGAAGACAAAATTTTATCCTTTAAAACATCTCTTTGCTAAGATAGACTTATCAGTACATTTAGCTAAATGGGTTATGTTAACTAAGTTTGATCTTAAATTTTTCTCTCAAAAGGCAATCAAAGGACAAGCCTTGACTGACCATTTAGTTTACACTCCTCTATTAGCATTACCTAATACAAACTCATTCCCTAATGAAAGTGTGTTGACTATTGAGAAAGAAACATGGGAATTGTACTTTGATGGTTCTAAGTGTTGAATTGGCTCTAGAGGGGGGATTATAATAATACTAGCTTTAGGAAATCCCATTCCCTTATCCTACCATCTAAATTTCCTATGTACAAATAACACTATAGAATATGAAGCTTTAATTATTGGTATATGCAACAACAGCTTTGGGCTTAGGTGTTCAACATTTTCCATATTTGGTGATTCTCAATTAATCATTAAACAAATAAATGGTTCATATTGTTACATCCCGATATTATAGCTACTATTGTATAGGGCAATTGATTGTAATGTTTGAATCTTGATGATGAATAAAACATGGTTGATCTCGTTAATAAATGAATGAGTCCTGTTTAAATGATGGTTTCATTTGATTGTTACTTCTAAATGATTTAGTTTTGATTAAATGTTGCATACAGTTATGGAATAATGTTAATCTAACTTTTTATAATGTTTTATGCAAACTGCCTTGTTATGAGCATATGACTGCCGGTGTCATGTCATGATGTGCAGGTATGAAGACTGTTCCTTCGGACAGAGGAGAGACATCATTCGGGGAGGAACTTGGTCGGGTAAACAGTGACAATTACCAAATTGAGCATACACACACATACTATAGAATGAGTAAGCCAAGTCTGTTTGTCGAGATAACGGTAAGTCATCCATAGGCTTGTGTATTGACATAAGGATTTTGTATTCCCTTCTTTATGTTTAGGAGATGTGATTGTTTAAATGTCAGACTTGCTATACCATGACCCAAGTATGAATGGTGTGAATGTTGTGTTAATGATTGAATGTGAACGCATGCACATCTATATATTGTGAACACGTATTTATATGTACAGACATATCAATACATGTGTATGTTAAGCAGACGGATATGCTCGTACACATGTGTTGACATGTATGTATGCATACATACGTAAACACAGGTATATATATATGTACACATTCCATCTAATATCTGTAGTGAAAATAATATTTAATAATATTGCCTAGCAAAATTACATAAATATTTATGTATTAATGTATATATTAACAGTGTGGTTATATTTATGATATCTATACATAAATACATAAATGTAAATGTATTATATATTTATATATTTAAATATATGTATTAATATTAAGGTAAAATTTACATATATATAAATATATATATATAGATCACGATATAATGTCAGAAAATATATATATTTATATATTTAGAAATATTACACCTAATTAAAATACATATATGATTAAATATATAAATGATTAAGGTTAAAATGTGAAATGTATAAATTAGATTGAACACAAAGGATTTAAATCTTTTAGCAATAGTGAAATGTTTCGATTTTAATCTCATTATAGAAATCGTGCCTTTTGTTTGAGTTAATCAAATCAAAGAGAAGTCGAATTATTTATAATGAACATTTGAAATATTTAAAAGTGGAAAGAAACGTTTTAACCATTAAAATCGCGTGAAAAAGCCACGCGCAGGTAGAAAACGCGTCTGGTTCGCGCGTATGCTGCGACCTAGCCTGTGAGACAAATGAATGCTATTCTTAGGGCATAAAAATGGCGACGTGGAAGTATATAACAGGCTCGACTTTTTCCTTGAACGAATTTTTCAAAACATTTATATCAAATTAATCTAAAATCTGAAGGATGTCTTGAGCTGTCAAAAATTTGCCATGAAAGTTGAAAAATTCTTCTCTTGCTGGCTCTAAGGAGGTCGAATCACCTTCAATTTGATGACTTAGGGTTAAGGAATCCGCCAAATGTCCTTTTGACTGTTTCTGGGCACTTGTTGTCAATTTGCATGCCTTCATAAGTGGAAATCTGTTGCAATTCGGGCCTATATAATGACGCCCTTTCACTCTTCTCAACTCACCTCTTGCTAAATACGAGTTTCACAACATTTTGAGAGCTCCCATACCAATTCATTTGAGTTGCTGTGTATTCTTTATTTGCTGCATTTCCTATATACCGAGTGAAATAAATACAGTGAGCTTTTACCAGTTAAATTACAGTGTTAAGTCTTCTTTTTAAGATTTGAGTGGAGTGAAGCCATAGACGAATTAATCTTTAATTAGAGGAGTGAAAATTGTGAGGAGTGTTTTGAAAGTTCTCCTTAATAGCCGTTTAATTTGGAATTCTGGAAGTTTGCTGAAGAAGAGTCGGGGAGAGCTGTGTTGGAGCTTTAAAATCAGGCAAGAGTCTTCCTATTATACAATTTTTGTTAAAGTGTTGTTTATATTGCGTCTTGTGATCGTTGCTTTCAATTAGCTTTAATAGGAAAGAACTAATTCGATGAATAAAGCAATGCATTAAAGGAGAAAATGTGAAAAGGATTCAATGATTAGGGGGAAATTGTGAAAAAGGGATTATTTGGATAAAGAGCTTAAGGGATTAGATTATTTCTCTTGCATTAAAACGAAATAATGGAAAAAGATAAAAAGGAAGAATTTATTTGCATTTTAAATGGTTTTGCATGTTGTGTATGATCTCTATATATGGAGAATACGTAGACGTACTTATTATCTACTAGGATCGAGATGATGGCAGAATCAAGTGTTTTAGCTTAAGTTATTAAGATAACTGAAACAAGTTAAGTACTCCTAGGATAAAGAATTCCTAGTTAGGAGGATTGTTTCAAGACACTTGAATACTGTTTTCATTTCTAGTAGGTTCGTATGATTGTAGGATGTCTGGGATGACGGATTCACCCATTGAAGGACAAACCTATGCGTAGAGTAAGGAAGCCTTAAGTCAAATCGGCCCTGAGTAGTGTTTATGATAGATGACCTTCATTCGAAGTACTGAATGAGAATACTTTGGCCAAAGTAGTGAAAGGTACGACATCCACCTAGATGTGAGATAGTTGAGACTACACTGTCAGTTCATTGTGATCCGAGTACTAGATCGAGATTGTGAAATAGCAAGGTTCTAGTTGTGTAGGACACAACACTATGCTCAGTTGGTAATCGTTAAAGGATACCCTACCAATCTCTTCTTCGAAGGGAGGGCCATTCATTAAAATGATGTGCGGGGGACCGCATTATAAGTCCGTGGTTGGCGGAAAAGTGCCCAAGTGATGTTTCTCCTCCACAACGAGCGGCCGATGTACCAAGATTTGAAAGGACGGACTCCTGGACCTTCTTACTTCTATTTGTGCAAAAGCTTACGAGCTATGTATGTAACTATATTACTTTTAACTCTGATTTATATTTACAATGAAAATGAAATTCATGAGGAAACATATTGTAACTTGTACATGTTTATCAATAAAGAAAGGAAGAAATTTTATTGTATTATCTTTGTTAGATGTTACTTTTACATGTTTTTAGTGAGA
Organism: Sequoia sempervirens; assembly: GCA_007258455.2. Classification (NCBI taxonomy): domain Eukaryota; kingdom Viridiplantae; phylum Streptophyta; class Pinopsida; order Cupressales; family Cupressaceae; genus Sequoia; species Sequoia sempervirens. The sequence goes on from VDFB02141660.1 coordinate 9,682, forward strand.
ATTGGAAAGTTTTTAATTTACGCCGAATTGGGTCGTAACACATATCAAGCAAAACATGATAAACTCATTTGATATAAATATATCGCATTGAAATTATTAGAGCAATTTGAATCATATATTATAGACAATGTCCCTAGAAAGGATAGTTGGCATGTGGATGTAATGGCAAGCGTTGCTTCCCTTATATCTCCTGATGATCCTTCTATGGATTTCACATTTATTGTTCACACAATTTTAAAACCATCAATAGACGAAAAAGTGAAAGAATTTTTTGTAACCAACAACAAAGATCCTCTCAAATTCTACACAAAAATATTTAATTACTTAAAAGAAGGTACCTTTCTAGAGCCAACAACTAAAAACACTAGAGCTCGTCTTTGAAAAAGTCACATCTAAATACATAATCCTTGTGGATGTGTTACATAGATGATCATTTGGCAGTCTTTTACTTATATGACTTAAACAATCATAAATCCCTATTTCCCTTGAAGAAGCTCATGCAGGTGCTTGTAGGGGGGCATTTTCGAGGAATATCATTAGTTCAAAGATTGATCCGTATAGGATATTATTGGAGAAATATGGAACAAGACTATTTTTCTCACATAAAAAAACTCCATAAATGTCAAGAGCATAATAATTTGATTCATTTTCTTGCTTCTAAGCTTCGTGCCCAAGTCCTTATTATTCCATTCTCATTTTGGGGTTTGGATCTTATTGGAAAGATATCACCACCTTCTTTCGTTGGACATACATTTATATTTATTGCAATGGATTATTTCATGAAATGGGTAGAAGTTATCCTTCTTCGTTCCACAACTGCTGATGCAATATGCCATTTCATTTGGAACACATTATTGCTCACTTTGGTCTTCCTTCTATATTGGTTTCATATAATGGAACTCCATTTAAGAACAATGATGTGAAGAAAATTTTGGAAACCTTTCATATTCAACATCACTTCTCAACGCCATATTATCCACAATCAAATGGTCAAGTGGAATCAACCAACAAAATTCTTCAACAAATCCTCAGGAAAATGGTAAGTAAACATAATAAAAACTAGCATACTCAATTAACTTATGTGGTGTGGGCCTATTGTACGAGTATTAGAATGTCTATAGGAAACACTCCCTATAGCCTTGTTTATGGTGTCAAGGAAATAATACCCTTAGAGTTAGAAATTCCTTTATTAGGAATTTCTCTTAGAGGGATTATTAATGACAATACATATACAAAACAATGATTGCATCAACTTGAAATGCTTGATAAACAGTGCATTAATGCTCTTGAGCATCTCCAAGCTCATTCTAAATGAATTCAACATAGTTATAAAAATCATATCATTCCTTGTGCATTTAATAAAGGTGACTTTGTGTTATATGAGAATCAATGAAGTGTCAATGCCACCCCAAATGAAAAAGGAAAATTCAGCCCAAATTGGTTAGGACCTTATGTAATTGATAAAAATTATGAGTTTGGAGCCTACACATTAACGAAACTAGATGGTACACCTCTTAAAGAACCTATCAATGCCACACATTTGTGACAGTACTATACATAACATCTCCTTTAAATAGCATGTATATTAAAGCAATGTTGTTAGATTAAGTAGATAATGTTCTATTTTTTTCTCGCATTGCTTCATTATTTGACAAACAATCTTTGTGTGTCTTAGATTATAGAGTAATTATTCAATAAGTTTGGATTATTACTTAATTTTGCATACTATTCAAATTTATCTTGTGTGTTTTGTTAGATTAGATCCTTATGTACATTTAATGTTATGAAATTAGATCATAGGTGCATTCAATTTAACATAGCATACTCAATCACAATGTAGTATCTAATGTAAACTAAAAGGGTTTTAATTAGATCACATAAATTAGATAATGGAGAAATTTATTAAATATTCTTACTCAGACTATTTAGTAAATCACATCAACATCTAATATGACAAACTCATGAAAAAAAACCAAACATGAATGCTCATATATTATGCATAAAAATTTCAAGCACATATCATCAATAATGCAATGCTAGTATGACCTATGACTACTAGACCCCTCGAGGCCTAGTGGTGGCATCCGTTGTGAGATAGTAGAATGTGACTGTGATCTACTCATGGATCTCACGACTTCCTGTAGGACCTGCACCTCTCCAACCACTCTAGCCTCCCATATGAGTGCCTCAACGTGCTCCTGCTCTATGTGGTTTCTATTTACCTATAGCTTGGTAACCTCTCTCTCTAGTCTCAAGACCTCTAACCCTAGGACAACCTCCATCTTGTTGTCTATCAAAACCTGAGATGCTCAAAGCTTATCATATGCAGATTGTAGTGCTAAAATTTGTCCTGCAACTCGCTCCTCCCTAGACTCAAATAGGTTAGTGCATCTCATCATACTCTCATATGTTTCCCTCAACCTCATAACAAGCTCAAAGAGATCTGCATGGTGCCCTATCAAAGGTGGGGGCATGTTTCTGAAGGTATATGCTTGTGTGGGGGAAAAGGAGGCACCATCTTTGTGGTCACCCGTTGATAGAGAAAATGTCACTCTCGCATGGACCCTGCAAGATGGAAATCATAAAATATATCAGTACACATCATGATATATAAACCATATACATACACATAATAAAAGCATAAATATTAAATCATCACCTAGGTCTCCAACCTACCAACCAGGGTATAGCCATGTAGCAATGGATCCATCTTATGTAGGAAGCATGGATGATCTGCTACCATTGGCCTCCCCATACCCATGAGTCTTGATGCCTATTGTAGCCACTTATCATGCTCTAGTGACTCAGGTAGGAGGTGAATCCCTCCTCTCAGGGGTAGTTGGGGCCTCATCTCCCTCATCAAGTTCATCACTTGTTGGAAAGATATCCTTGTCCTCATTAGGAAATATATCTTGTGTATATGCATAAAATTGGTCATATTTAATTATTCCTGACATTTAATTAAATATTTAATATTTAATTATTTCCTCTAAAATTCTTCTATACGTAATTAAATTTATTTAATTTAATTATAGTATTCATTCATCCCACCATAATTAAATAGATCTATTTTATTTAATTATTCCACATTCTACTTGATTAAATTAAATAAATATATTTTATTTATTTAAGTTAATTATCATCTTTTGAATTTAATTAAATATTTTTAATTAAATTTAAATATCTCTTTTCTTTCTATTTTAAAACTTTCCTCTAATTAATTAAATACTTTTATTTAATTAATTTCATTCTTTCAAATTTAATTAAATATTTTATTTAATTAAAGATTTTTTGCTTTCTTCATATCATAATTAGATATTCTGTTTAATTATGAAATCTTCTGATTTCCTCAAAATCTTAAATATTTATTTATTTAAGAAAAATCAACATGCACTCATAAATAAATAATTGAATTAGATAATTCATTATTTATCTTATCATAATCTTTCCATTTTTTTCTTCTAAAAAGATGATTTTTAAATCACCTCATCTTATCTCTTCCATTAAAATGGAAAAATTCGGCTTTATTCGTTTTCTTCTATTTTCTCTTCAATCTCATTTATCTTCAACCGTTTGATCTGTCAGGAATTATCATAGCCGTTGACCAAACCAGCCAATCGAAATCTTCAAAAAAACTCTATAAATGCACGTGCAAATCCAAGCATTGGTTACAACACAGAATGAATACAGCATACGCTTACATTCTTGCAATTTTAGCATTTTAGCAATATTTCTTATCATAGCATAATCTTGCATTTAGCATTAGTATGCATTTTAAATCTTGTTCCTTAGATGTCATTTTGTTGAGCATTGGTTTGCTGATCTGAGAGCAATTTGATGCAACAAAATGTTGGAGATAGAGAGCAATAAGATGATTTCGGAGAAGCTGCAATGAGAGTTTGATTTGTTTATTTAATCTTCTTTTAGCTTCTTTGATTTAATGTTTTATTGATTGTGTTGTTGAATTCAATTTAGATTTGATCCAATATTTCACACACACATAAAATGGCGCCCACCGTGGGGCCCTTGCCCCTATTTTAATATCTTTTTACAGGATTTTCATGACAGGTTACGGCCAAAAACAACGGATTAGTGCATAAAAAACACTTTAGCATAGTTTACAACTAGTTAAGCCCGTAATCCATCCTGCAGTGCCCTTGACAGATCCTGCAGTGCCCTTGATAGATCCTACAGAGCCCTTGACAGATCCTGCAGAGCCCTTGACAAATCCTGCAGTGCCTTTGACAGATCCTACAGCGCCCTTGAAAGATCCTGCAGAGCCCTTGATAGATCCTGCAGAGCCCTTGACAAATCCTGCAGAGCTCTTGATAGATCCTGTAGCGCCCTTGACAGATCTTGTAGAGCCCTTGACAGATCCTGCAGAGCTCTTGACGAATCCTGCGGAGCATTTTTTTCTTTTAAATTCTGCATTTGTAATCTGTAACTTAAGTATAATTTGACTGGATCCAATGCAACCGCGGCTAGTAAGAGCTTTAAAAGAATGAAGCAATCCTAGGATAGTCACATAATTCCTAATTAAGCAATCCTAGGGTAGACACATTTGGATAAAATGAAGCAATCTAGGATAGTCACCACACAATGAATCTTGCAGTTAAAATTGCACAAACTTGTTTTTAGTGAAGCAACATCTTCACTTAGATTAGATCATTGTGATTTGGGATTTAAAATGAATATTTGCTTGCTTTGAATGTGGCAATAGGTCTACGCTCTCCCCTTAACTGGGTGATCAGAATACCAGACTTGCCTTTTAGTTTCCATGCAATTTTACTGCTTTAATTACATCCTTTAGAGAGCCTGCCATAGTGGGAAAAAGTACTCACCCTACGGGAACGACTCAAGTGGGTTCAAGCCAAAGCCAGGCTATTCTGCCCCACTATAAAATTTAAAGCAAATCTAGGGAAACCCTCTTTTTCCGGTAGTGTACAAGATAACCATCCCCAAAGCCTTTGTTCTAAAGGTTGGGAGGTCTCCTGAGGGAGTTTATTATTGCTGCGGCGGAAATCCTTACTCTGAACCTAGTGTAGTAGCCAGCCGAGTCAGTTGCCAAACATTCTAATAATCATAGTGCAAGGGGAGGGAAGAATCTGCCCCCAAGACACTCACCATATAACTGCCAAGGACTGTTTGTTCAAGGGATCCGGTATCCACTTCTGTAACTGCAGTGCAGCTTGGAAAATACAAAAACCGCGGGCACCCAACCGAGGGGTGACACGATTATTAATGATCGGCGCAGTTCTAAGATGTGGGTTGTTGATTACTAGAATGACCTACTAGAGCATTAAGAGTGAGTCTGTCTGAATTGTCTTTCATGTGGAAAACCTGTGAAAATATTTGATGAAAAACATTTCTTGATCAAACAATTCATGTTAGTATAGGGCTTTAAGAACAACTGTTTTTGAAATGTTTGTTGTGTCTTCCATTACATTAATTCAGATAAAGAGATCATCCAAAAGGAACATGAAGAACAACAACTGAAAGCCACTTAAGATTTTTTCATATCATTGCTTCAAAAACATTCCCAATACTTTTCCCATGCTTAGGGATTGGAAGTCAACAAAGTTTCCCAAGAAATCAGTTTCCAAGAGAATCAAAAAACCCAAGAAACCGTTAGGATACAAGAAGACACTGCAAAAGAGAAAATTCTTGTACAAAAGTCGACAAGTCTTGCTTCACTATCAAGGATTTCTTCATAGATATCAGGATTTTGTTAGAGGATTCACTGATGAATATGTTGTAGATCCCTTAGATTCTCAAGCTTATTATCAGATATTAGCTCTATCACAACAGCATAATCATAATCAACCTCTTGAATTTGACAACATACCACAACCTTCTATTGAGTATCCTTCACATCCCAATCAAATCCTTCATTGATTTTAGAACATTTCTTTGAAAACAAAGATCAAAACTTTAAGAGTGCATCTCTCAAACAACTTTCTAATTTTTGGTTCAATTCCCCAACAGGATTCTGATATCCTTCATCAATTGGAAGCCACAATCAATAAATTAGGAGCATCCTTGATCATATCATAAGATTCCACATCTTATCAGATCATCATCATCACACTTGTCAAAACCGTGATCTAAGTCTAGAAGAATTTTTCAAAATCATATGCCTATCTTCACAAGATCCCAATTCAATAAATTGAAGGATGAAATTCAACAAGAAGGACATACTCAGAACATTCAAGAAGAGGGTGAAAGTAGCAATCCTCTTTACATCATGAATCGTAATCCACTTTTTGACAAAGATATAGATAACAGAGAAGAAAATCCGTTCCATCAATACAAAGACATGAATAGAACACAAATAGATAGTGATGAGGAGCAAGATGAGGAACGTCTTAGAGAGGTTGAGAAAGATCCAAAATTCCATAAAGCCATTGAAAATATCTTGCAACGAGACAAGGAAAAATATTTTCACTATCTAGCTGAACAAGGGGCTAAGTTACCTCATGACTTTAATACTAAAATTTTGAAAAACAAACCTGAAGAGAAACCCCTTTCTGATCTTAATGCCTTGACCCAACAAATCAAGGCACTTCTAGGACAAGTTAAAGAATTACAAGGGGGAACAACCACGAAGAAATACACTCTCAAGGACATTTGTCCTTATCCTATTGACCAAAGTCTAAACATGATTCCTTTTCCCAAGCATTGTGAAATGCCAAAATTTGATCGCTATAATGGGAAAACGGATCCAATTGATCATGTTAGAGACTTCAGGAACATGACATTGGAATTCGCTCACGAAGATACTTACTTGTTGCGATTGTTTCCTAGGAGCCTTGGAGTTAACTCTATGGAATGGTTATCTAAGATTACACCTCCCGTCAAGACATTTGAAGAATTGAACAACCTATTCATATCACAATATGCTTACAACATACAACACCCGATCACCATGATAGATCTTTGCAAAGTTGCACAAAAACCTGGTGAATCCTTCATTACGTTTCTTCAAAGATGGAGAAGAATGTTTTCCAGGTATCCACGTCCTGTTCCTGAAAAGGAAAAGATGGTTACTTTCATTAACAGTTTAAATTTAGAGATGAGCTATCATTTGAAATTACATTGTCCTTCTTCTTTTGAGAAAATGATTGAAGATTCCTTAACCATTGAAAATGCTTTGGTCAAAAGAGGGATAATAAAGCATGACAAAGAAAATCCTAGCTCATCCAACCATCACAATAATCAGGACAAATCTAAATTCTGGACTCGGAACAAAAATATGGTGAACGATGGTGTTGTTGATGCAAATCATGCCTCAACCAAGCCATTTTTCCTCAGCACTCCAAACACTCGCAACAACAATGTCAACTCAATTGCAAATCATAGAAATAATTCTCCTCTTCCGAGGAACAATACAAATCAAAACTCTACTTCCCATCAAGGAATTTCTAACAACCAGGGTTACCAAGGAACAAATAACAATCCCAATTCTTTAGGGAACACCTCGAATTCAAATCCACCAAGATTTTTGTTCTTCTCGAATAGAAGAACTTTCACTCCATTGGGTCAATCTGTAGAATCCGCATTCAAAGAGTTGATGGCCAAAAATGCCATTACTTTTCTGCCTCAACAAAATTATGAACCCAGTGTAAAGCCTCCATCATGGAATGAGGCGTACTATTGTGATTATCATCAGTGTAAAGGTCATCGCACCAACAACTACTAAGCCTTGAAAAATTCCATTCAAGACTTGATCGACAATGACCTCATCACAATAGAAGGAAATCAACAAACAAACGCAGAACACCAAGCATTCCGCAATCCTTTGCCTAATTATCAAAAGGGTGAGTCTTCTAAAAAAAAGGTGAATCACATCAATGATGATCATATAATTAATCATCTTTATGCGGACGACAAGCGGGTGAATGTCATAAAAGTCAACCAAAAGGTGGAATATAGAGAAGTCAATGCAACAATAAGAGCATAGGCAAAAGTTGTCTTCAAAGGAACTTCTTCAAAATCCACTGAACCTCCACCTCAACATCAATATGATTTGGTCAATCAACTTCAAAAAACTCCCGCTCAAATTTCTATTTTGGAACTATTGAAGATTTCCCCAGCCCATAAGGAAATTCTCGAAAAAGCCCTCGTTGAAACCAATGTATCTACTGATTTGGATGTGAATCAATTTCAAGCCATGGTAGGACACTTGTCCTCACCCACTTGCCTTTCATTCTCTGATAAAGATGACATTTCCATAACTCATCCCCATAACTCATCATTGTATTTAGAGGTCATGATTCACAAGTTTCGTATCAGACGAGTTCTAATAGATGGAGGTGCTGGTTTGAACATCTATACCATGAAATTGGTTAAAGCCTTAGGATTTTCTGAGGACTCCATTGATTTCAGAAGAAAGATTACCATAAAAGCTTATGATGATGAAGAAAGAGCATCCAAAGGTCTAATCATGCTACCAATCAGAGTGGGCCCTATCATAAAGAATACTTTCTGTCAAGTACTGGACCGTGATCTTGCATATAACATCTTGTTGGGTCATCCTTGGATCCATGAAATTCAAGCTGTCCCATCAACCTATCATCAATGTCTAAAGTTTCCTTATAATGGACAGGAAATCACAATATCAGCTAATAATTCCAATATCCAAACTTGTGCCAACATGAAAGCCAGTCAAGATACTTTGGTCCCTAACAATCGAGAAGCTCATGCTAGGACTTCTCTAAAGATTGACACACAAATCAGTCAATTGACCAATAGTTTTGACAAAAAGATGAAATTCAAGGATCATGGAGTTGGAGAATACTCTCTTTGTCTTGCCAATTTACCTACATCACCTCGATCACATGGACATCCATCTATCAAGGAACATCAAATATCAGCAGCATCAACATCAAAGCAAACACCAATAGAGCCAATTACAAAATTTAATGGACAATTCATCAAAGAAAAATTCCCCATGGAAAATCCTGAGGATACAAAAATTTTAAATTGGCTCTATAAAGATGAAGATGAAGCAGTCTCTAATGTCAAATTACCCACGGAAAAATATGGAAAAGGGTATTCAATCATGCAGAAGATGGGCTATGATGAAGGTCCTATCGGAAAAAGGAAGGAAGGAGTAGTTGAACCTATTCACCTTCGCGGACTTGCTGCAAAAGAGAAAACTGGATTAGGTTATGATACTCACTCCGAAGAAAACACATCCAAACAACTACATGGCGCTGTCTTCGCATTGCAAGAAAGCTCATATTCACGAGAAGCATGCTTGACAACAGTTCAGAATTTCATGGATAACAATTCTGATACAGACTCTGCTGAATATGAATGGGACACCATTTACAATAATGAGTTATGGAGGAACAAAGAGGTTGATGTAATACACCAGTACGCTCCAACTCTAATTGAAGGTGAAGGGTCAGGGTCCCAACCACAAGAATCTGAACCACAAATCGACTATGATTCTAGTGATACTGAGTCAGATCTAAACGAACAAGATTATCATGAGGACAGTATCATCATTGACTCACCTCATACCTCGGATCCTACCGACCACTCTGTTATGACCGTGACCATAGCCAATTTCACACAACCTAACGATCCTATACCCTTGATTTATCCGGATCTCATTGATTGGGATTCATCCGAACCTATCAATATACCTATGTTTCCAAGTGATGAAGCTATCGTAAACTTTCTTTCCGCAGATGATACAAATGATTGTTCCACTAGCGATTTTCGACATAAAGTTTTTGATCAGGAAAGTGTCAAGTCTCCCAGCTGCAAAAGTAAAAACAAAAAAGAAAGATCTAATGGTGAAAACTAGAATCTGGCAGTATTAGATCAAACAAAAGATAAAATAAAGAGCGTATCAGATGGTGAAAACCTTTTTGAGGCACTAGATGATGGGAATCTTGACACTCTCCCGGAGCACTACCATGAGCGATCGCCTATTCTGATTGAGCCTACAAAAGCTGTTGATCTTGAAACTTCTGACAAACCAAGAATTTTATAGTTAGCCGCATCAATGACAGAGAAAGAAATACCAGAGTTCATGGAATTCCTGAAAGCAAATCAAGTCAATTTTGTGTGGTCTTACGCTAACATGCCTGGTCTTGATCCTGATCTTATCATGCATCACTTGTCCATCAAACCAGGGACCAAGCCGGTGAAACAAAAATTCAGAAGAATGCACCCTCATGTTGCATTATTGGTTAAGAGAACTGAGAAAACTTCTTGATGTGGGCTTCATCAGACCAGTCGACTATGCAGAATGGATCTCCAACATTGTACCTGTATCCAAACTAGATAAAACTGTCAGAATATACATAGATTTTAGAGATCTTAATAAAGCATGTCCTAAGGATGACTTCCCATTACCAAATATTGACACCATAGTTGATCTGACAGCTGGCCATGCCATGTATTCATTAATGGATGGTTTTTCTAGATATAACCAAATCAAAATTGCACCTGAAGACTAGGAGAAACGGCTTTTACATGTCGTGGGAACTTATTGTTGGAGCGTCATGCCTTTTGGTCCTACAAAGAATCACAGGGCTCACCATCAAGAAACCATGACTACAATCTTTCATGACATGATGCATGTCTTCATGGAAGATTATGTGGATGTTTATATTGGAAAAATCCTTACAGAGAAGGACATCTTGAAATATTATTCAAAATATTTGCAAGATTAGAGAAATTCAAAGTTCGTCTTAACCCTAAGAAATGTGTTTTGGGGGTCAAATCGGGAAAACTCTTGGGATACATCATGTCAGAAAAAGGAATTGAAGTAGATCCTACAAAAGTACAAGCAATCATGGAAATGCCTCCACCAAAGAACATCAATCAGTTGAGATCATTACAAGGACAACTTCAATCAATACGAAGGTTCATTGCACAATTGGCCGATAAAAGTTTACCTTTCACACATCTACTGCATAAAAATGTTCCTTTCAAGTGGGATGACAAATGTGAATTGGCTTTTCAGCAAATTAAACAATATTTGATGACTCCACCAGTTCTCATACCACCAAATCCAGACAAACCACTAATCTTATACATTGCTGCAACAGAAACATCTCTGGGGGAACTACTAGCACAAGAAGACTCTACAGGAAAGGAATGTACAATCTACTACATTAGTAGAACATTAACAAGTCATGAGCTCAACTACACTTCTATTGAGAAGGATTTTCTAGCAGTAGTCTTTGCTTCACAAAAGTTTCGACATTACATGTTGACCCATACAGTCAATTTGGTTTTGAAGATTGATCCACTCAAGTATTTGTTGAGCAAAGCATCATTAACAGGAAGGTTAGCAAAGTGGGTAATGATTCTAAGTGAGTTTGACATACATTATGTTGATCACAAGGCAATCAAAGGACAAGTTATCGCTGATCAACTAGCTGAAGCACCATTACAAGCAGATCATCCTCTGCACATTGAATTTCCAGATGCTGATATTTTTATTGCAGAATCTAAACAACCATGGTCTTTATATTTTGATGGTTCTTTCACTCAACATGGATTGGGGGTAGGCATACTTTTTGTCACCCCTCAAGGACACACCATTCCTCGTTCATATAGGCTGATGTTTCCATGCACAAACAACATAGCCGAATATGAAGCATTGATCACCGGACTCAAAATAGCACTAGAATGGAGAATTACATAACTACAGGTGTATGGTGATTCATAGCTGGTCATCAATCAGATCA
>VDFB02141662.1:0-37709 GCA_007258455.2 Sequoia sempervirens
GCAACAACCTCCTCAAAAATAGGAAATCCTAATTTTCACCATCGTGGCCCTCACGGTTCTTGAATAGGCCAACGGTCAGCTGGAAAGATCACATTTGAGAAGGGGACATTACAGTCCGCCCTCCCCAAGATTGCTTGCCCTCAAGCAATCGCAAATCTGGATGCTGTAGAATCTCCTCATTCTCCCAAGTTGCATCCTCCAAAGGCAAGTTTTTCCACTTCACCAAATACTCTTTGATCGTTCTTCTCCTCAAGGAACGCTCTCTGGAATTAATAATCTCTTCTGGAATCAAAGTCAACTGTCCTTCTTCGTCCAAGGGAGGCAACTGTGATGAAGCAACAACGTTGTGTCTAAGTGCCTTTTTGAGGCGAGACACATGGAACACATTGTGGACCTTACTACTCGACAATAGTTCCAACTCATAAGCCACTGCTCCGACCTTTTTGATGACTTTGAATGGCCCATAGAAGCGAGGTTTTAGCTTCTCAGCTCCACTCTTCTTGAGTGTAGACTGTCTGTAAGGCTGAAGTCAAAGATAAACCATATCACCAACCTCAAATGAACGCTCAACACGCTGCTGATCAGCATACATCTTCTGCTGATTTTGTGCTATTTGAAGGTTGTTCTTCAAGGACTTCAAAATATCTTGACTTTGCTGCAACCAATCCTTGGCTTGAGGAGCTCTGCTATCACCAAACACCAAATCAGCAAAGCTAGGGTCCTCGTACCCATAGAGAGCCATGAATGGAGACATCCTTATTGACATGTGAAAGGATGAATTGTAGCAATACTCTCCAATGTGGAGCCATTTCACCCACGCTCTTTGCTGCTCTAAGACATAATTTCTAAGATAGCCCTCCAACCATTTGTTCACTATCTCAGTTTGTCCATCAGTTTGAGAGTGATAGCTAGTGCTAGGAGTAAGCACTGTACCACTCATCCGGAAAACCTCTTGCCAAAAGGTGCTTAGGAACTTGCTGTCCCTATCACTCACAATGTTTTTTGGCAACCCATGCAACCTAAACACTTCATGAAAAAACAAATCTGCAACTTGAGCTGCTGAGAATGTGCTAGTGATGGCAAAAAAGTGAGCAAACTTTGTCAATCTGTCCACTACAACATAGATACAGTCTTTGCCTTGAGCCTTTGGCAACCCTGTGATGAAATCCATTGATATGCTTCCCATTTTTGGTTGGGAATGGGAAGAGGTTGCAGCAGACCAGCCGGAAGAGAATGCTCATTTTTGTTCATCTGACAAGTGGGACACTCCTTGATGTAGCGTTGGACTTCCTCTTTCAACCCCTTCCAAGAAAACCTCTCTCGAATCTGCCTATATGTCTTGAAATATCCTTGATGACCAGCAAGTGGAATGTCATGGAAGGTCATCAAAATCTTATTCTTAAGTTTGGAATCAGCCACCAAAAAGATTATTTCCTTGTAATGTATCAAACCATCAATTACCTTGTACCTTTCATCATGAAAAGTACCTTCAATGATGTTGGTTGCAAACTGATTTTTGGCATAATCAGCAAGCAACATTTCCTTCCAATCAGCAGTAAGCTCACACAATAAGCTCAAATGAGGTCTCCTAGATAGAGCATCAACCACAACGTTATTTTTTCCTTTGACATACTCAATGTCGAAATCGTAAGCTTGAAGCTTACTCACCCACTTTTGTTGTCTTTCATTCAAATCCTTCTGATGCATGAAGTGCTTGAGACTATTGTGATCAGTCTTGACCACGAACTTGCTCCCCACCAGATATTGTCTGAACTTAGCTAATGCATGCATGATTGCAAGCATTTCCTTGTCATAGATGGAGTAGGTCCTTTCAACACCCCTTAGTTTCCTACTTTCAAACACAATGGGATGCTTTTCTTGCATCAAAACAGCTCCAACACCTTCTCCGGATGCATCACACTGTAACTCGAAAGGCTTGGAGAAATCCGGTATGGCCAACACTGGACAAGAACTCATGATTTTCTTGAACTTATCAAAAACACTTTGAGCCTTTTCTGACCAAAAGAAAGCCCCCTTTTTAGTGAGGTCAGTAAGAGGACCAGCATTTTGAGAGTAACCCTTCATAAATCTTCTGTAAAAGCCACAAAGACCCAAGAACCCTTTCAAATGAGTCAAGTTCTCTAGAGGTGGCCAATCAACTATCGCCTTGATCTTTTCAGGATCAACCTTCACCCCATCAGCACTGATTATGTGTCCAAGGTAGAGCAGCTCCCTCATTCCAAATTCCAATTTGGATTCTTTGGCAAACAAACTTTCTGACTTTAGGATGCTAAGCACTTCCTCCAAGTGCTTGAGATGTTCTTCCCACGTCTTGCTGAAGATGAGGATATCATCAAAAAAGATCAACACAAACTTCCTCAACTGTTTCTAAAAGACTCTGTTCATACAAGACTGGAAGGTGGCTGGAGCATTGTCGGCAAAACATGACTAAAAGCTTCAAAATGACTTTAGTAGCATCTGAATGCCGTCTTCTCAACATTTGACCCTCATCGGTTGATAGTATTGACCTCAAAATTCAGTTTTTGAAAGAACTTGGCACCATGTAGCTCATCAATGAGCTCATCTATTTGAGGAATGGGGTACCGATTTTTTATTGTACTTTGATTCAAGGCACGATAATCCACACACATGCGGATGGTGCCATCCTTCTTCTTCACAAGAACTACTGCTAAAGCAAAGGGACTCTTGCTTGGGCGAATGAAACCCATCTCCAAGAGTTCTTTTATGTTTTTCTCGATCTCATCCTTCTGTTTCTTAGGATACCGATACGGTGTTGTGATGACTGGCTTGGCCCCTTCTTTGAGTTCAATGACATGCTCAGCTCCTCTTTCAGAAGGCAGCCTAGGAGGTAAATCAACAAACACCTTACTCTTCTTGGTGAGTATAGATTGAATATCTGGAGGATAGTCCCTCTTTGTCTCAACTGGATTAGCTGGAAGAACCATGCATTCCGCAACCCACTCACTTGATCATGCCGAATTAGCCTTTCCATTCTTTTGAATGACACAATCCGAGGACCACCATTGGACATTCCTCTTAACACCACCTTCTTTCCATCAGATTGGAACTTGAGCTCCATTGTTTGTAAATTGAGAGAGATTTCACCAAGTGAGCGTAACCATTGTATACCAAGTACTGCATCTGTGTTACCAATAGTAACTACATAGAAGTCATCTTTGACTTCATAGTTGCCCAACTGCATGGACATGTTAGGAACTCTTTGGTTGCATGAAATATGAAACCCATCAACCACCATGACTTTGAAGCCTTCAAACTCTTCAGTTTTGAGACCTCTCTTTGCAACCACTCCTTCGTCAATGAAATTATGTGTTGCCCCAGTGTCAATCAAGGCAACAATTCGGTGACCTCCAACTCCACCACGAACCTTGAAAGATTCGTTCTTTTGAAAACTAGAGAGTTGGGCAATAGGGGCCCCAACTCCTTGCTCATGATCATACTCTTCTGGAGCTCTCTTTTGCTCACTGTCCCCAAAATAAGACTGATGATCAGACATATCAGATTCTGATCCATAGTCAGAATAGGCCCCCATTTGGTTAGAACGCCCTCTTCTAGGACATCTACGACCCTTGGTCCAAGGCTCCAAACATGTATAACACTTGCCCTCCTTTCTAAGCTGTTCATGTTGCTCTTCAGTCAACTTGGGTGGAAACTTCTTGTGCTGATTTGAAAAAATGTCTTTTATCTTTCTTGTGGCCAAAGGGCTTTGGCGGAAATTTATGCCTAGGGGCTAATAACTCCATACTTCGAGACTTCTTGATGGCTTCTTCAAGACTTGGTGGATCAAAAGCTTTAACCCACCCTTTCAAGGGTTCAACCAATCCTTCAGAAAACAATACAACTAACCTTCTTTCAGTGATGTTGGGCACCATCACAGAAAACCTTTGAAAATCTGCTATGTAAGAATCCAAGGAGCCATGCTGCTTCAATTGTGCAAGCTCGCGAAATATCACTTCAAGATCCTTAGTGTCAAACCTATCAATTAGCTTGTTGGCGAATTCAACGTAGGTTCGAATGGGGTTGTGGCCAAGTGTGACCAAACCATGGTACCACCACTCATGGGCAGCTCCCTCCAAATGTAGTGTTGCAAACTTGATGGCATCTTCTTCTGGCATGGGACGAAGTGAAAGGTAGTTGTCTAACTTCTGAAGCCATGACCTTGCTGAACACTTATCACTTCCATCGAAGTGAGCTAGTGACACCTTCCCAAGGGCTTGTTGATAATCGGTTCTAGGAGCCATATGAGCACGGTTATCAACTTTTCCTCTGTTTCTTCTATTTCTTTGGTTCAATAATTGATCAAAGGACCATTGGTCTCTAAGATCAGGAGGTAAGGTGACATACGCCAAGTAGGCTTGCCTAGCATCATCTGCAAAAGGAATGGCAACTTCAACTTGTGGTTCCTCCCCCTGAGTGAATGTAGGAAAGAGCGGCCTAGAGGCTGATCCTCTAGAGGTGGCCTCATGCTGACCAATAGTTCTACTCCCTCCATTTCCATTGTTCCCATTGACTCCACTGTTTTCTCCTGTAGCATGGTTTTGATTAAGAGTACAATTTTGAGGAGTTTGCTAGTCCATTCGTGCAAGTAACCAGGACATCATATCAATCATCCCATCAAACTTCTTTTCCATCCTTTCATCTCTTTCATCCATGGCCTGCTTAAGATTGTCTGACATGTTCTCAACTGTTTTACCAGTATCTACTGCTCTTCTTGTTTCTCTGAAAGCCTCTGAAAAAGTATCTGCTTCTGGCACTGGCGGAAACTGTGTCTGTTGTCTTCTGGCCTGACTTCTGGTGAAGTATCTGCAATCGCTGTCACTCATCTGACAACTGAATCACTGTAGGGCACAGGTTGGCAGAATCATGGCTCTGATACCATTGTACTAAACTGGACTTTTTTTTTTTCAAATGCAATTACAATCAACACGCACCCGTTAAGGTTAGCTCTAAACCAAAACGATGCAGAAAGCAACTCTAACCAGAATGTACACCAGGATCTCGATGTGGGCAAGGCGTGAGCATTGGTCAGAGGATCTAATGCAGATGCAAACTGGAAGGGAACTCTAACCAAGAATGCATCTAGGATAGACGAGCATATGGTCAGAGGATCTAATGCAAGATGAGCTGAAGTAACTCTAACCAAGGATGGCGCCGAGAGATGGCGAGCATATGGTCAGAGGGTCCCTACAACTATTAACCGAAAGTAAATAGGCGGCAAACCAACCTCTTTCACTTATATAGCAGGAAGTACAATAAAGTAAATGAAAGATAAAGAGGAGAAATGTTGATAGTACTACTAATTAGCTTACAATATGTTAGAATGTTTGCAAAGGTCCAGTAATTCGAGTTCTTCAATGCTGCAATAACATATAGGAATTTCTCAATGCTTAACAAACCTCTCCAAACTCAAACTCCTCACAAATCTGCATTTATATATGACTGATATAACAGACCAGCGACTAAAATGAAGTAATCAGCAACACTAGAACTCACTAAAATACTCACAACTCACTCAATACTTGCCAGAATGACATGAGACTTGATGCAAACGAAAGCTAGGATGATGGCAATGAAATCTTGACAAAGAAACAACTGACAAATTGAAGTATTTTTTTTCTAAACACTTGCCAGGCAGACCAGAATGATAAGGCCCTCAAGAAAGGGTGATTTGCCTTGATAAAATCATGGAGTCCATATAAAAATCTGCAAATTTGCTTGAATGGTCGCACTACATAGAAAAAAAGATTGATGCAATGCCCAAAACAATAATATTTTTTATTTCGTGAGATATGAGCAAAACTTACAATCAGCTATGATATTCAGCAACTCCAAAATGAGACATAAAATGCAAACTAAAACTCCAAAATGCAAGATACTCAACTGAAAATGCAAGACAAACCTATTACAAACTATCTCTCAACTAGTTGCTATCTTTCAAGCAAGAAGATGAGCCATTGCTAGGAGGTGTGCTTTCGTCGAAGCGAGTGCCTGAAGACAATTCAACAGCATAACAGTATGGTAGACAAAAGATGCCCAAATGAAGAGTTGAGGCCTGTATATATAGACTTGAGGAGAATCTTCTAGAAGCTTCAAGAAGGGCGCCCAATTTCAAATTTGACTTCAACTCAATTCCCTCCAAAGGTGGCGTCCTTTTTCACATAAGGTAATATTTCATTTTATAAAAATTAATCTTTTTCCCTCAAGTGGGCGTCCCACTTCTCCAACCTTTAATTTTGCCTTTAAATATAAATTAACTCCTGATGAGACATTTCACCCATAAAGTCCCCCTTTTTAAAACAACATAAAGTTGTAATGCTAGGCCAAGGGGTTATAATATTAAAATATAACATTATATTATGAAAATAACTTATCTCTCTAGAAAATGCATCCAAAAGCCAAAAATTAAATTACCAACTGAACTGGTTGAAGACGAGAGCCAACTGCACTGTAACCAACAAGACCATTGCCAAAAATAGAATTTACTAAAAATAGTAAATTCATGAAGTTGCTCAGACTACCAAACGAACTATACCACTGTGAAGCTCTTCGAAAATCCAAAAAGAATCCACAATCCAAATTCCAAACTTCAAGCAACAACCTCCACAAAAATAGGAAACCCTAATTTCACCATCCAAGTAGCGTACAGGTCTCCGGAATAGGCCAACAGTCAATTGAAGCGATCACATTTGAGAAGGGGACATTACATGGTATTAAGTATGCATTACAAATTGGAAAGGACAAGATGTAGGCGTAAAATATTCATTTTTAAATTAGTCATTAGCAATTTCAATCACACCATGCACTCTACTAACATGATCATGCCATGGACATAATAATTTTATTTCATGGGTACTACTGACGTTAAATGCATATTATGTGGGGGTGAAGAGAAGAAATAACTAGATTATTCATGAAAAACTGGCCCAACAATTCCCATGTGGGATTTGAACCTACGTAATTACTCTACCTTATTAGTCACCCACACTTGAGAGAGGAACATTAGAATTTATGTTCTGTATTTCACTTTTTGATGAACCATATGGCTCCAAGAAATTTCCAAACTTTTAAATACAGGGGACTTGGATGAATCCTCATATCTTTTTGTTGATGCATAAATAAAAAATTGTGAGTAAAGATGGAAATAAGGTGTTGAATATAGGATGTCATCAAAATTGATAGATTTGATAAACCATATCAATGTTTCTATTAAGAAAGAAGGGTTTTGAAAGGGTCCTAACCCTTGTACATAGAGAAAGATATAGCTTTATGCACAGCAAAACAACAAGGAACAACCAAGAGGAACTACAGTGAGACAGCTAAAAACAGAAACCCAGGGACTACAAGGAGACATAAACTGCATCAAAATCGATAGATTTGATAAACTACATTACTGTTGAATTGGTGCATATATTTAATATTGAGCAAGGATGTGCAACTAAGGCCTTAGTTGCACAT
This sequence comes from Sequoia sempervirens, assembly GCA_007258455.2. Lineage (NCBI taxonomy): Eukaryota > Viridiplantae > Streptophyta > Pinopsida > Cupressales > Cupressaceae > Sequoia > Sequoia sempervirens. Next base: position 7,495 of record VDFB02141662.1, read on the forward strand.
CCTTGCTCAATATTAAATATATGCACCAATTCAACAGTAATGTAGTTTATCAAATCTATCGATTTTGATGAGATCCTATATTCAACACCTTATTTCCATCTTCACTCAATTTTTTATGTTCAACCATAGATCTCTCAAGATATCGAGACTTCTCAAGATATTGGATCTTATGCAGTTGGTGTGACTCCAACAAGTCCAATGCCTACCACATCATCAACTCAACTTGGTGAGTCCCAACTACATATTGCTCTAATATCTTAGCATAATATTCCTTTGGCTTCCAATCTGCTTCAAACAACTCATGTGACAGTCATTTGACATTTGACTAATCCACCTTGACCTATCAATGTTCCTACTATGCACATAGATGGCCCCCCATAGAGGAAACCCCTTCCACTTCTCATTTTCAAGACTTTGATGATAGCATTTCATGGACTGGTGTACAAAGGAAATAAAAGGTCTTCCCAAATCTAATTTCCAATCCCATACTGGAGTGAAGGGTGTTAGATTGAGTAAGGTTAGGTTTGGCATTGTTTAGGTTGGACCCTAGGGTATCCTATAATTTCTTACTTTTTGATTGTTGTTGTGTATGGTAGATAGGCTATAATTACACCTCTGTCTGATTTGTTTTGATGAGTTGTTTGGTTTGTCCCATATCATAGCTAAACTATTGTACAAGGTTCCAAGCCCTTTCAAAACCCATTTTTATCAAATGTCAAAAACATTATGTAGTGTTTTTTATATTGAGAAAAAATGGGTTTTGAAAGGGCATGGACTCTTGCACAATAGATTAACCACTAGGAAAAAGAACAAGTACCATGAGATATGGGGAAAACCAAACAACCCATTAAAACAAAGTAGGGAGAGGTATAACTATAGCCTAATTACCATACACAACAACAATCAAAAAGTAAGAAATTATAGAAATTATGGGATACCCTAGGGTCTAACCTAAACAATGCTAGACCTAACCTTATTCAATTCAATAACTTTCACTCTAGTATGGAATTGGGAGATAGATTTGGGAAGAGCTTCTATTTTCCTTTGTACAATAGCCCATGAAATGCTATCATCTATGTGCATAGTAGGAACATTCGTAGGTCAAGGCAGAGTAGTTAAATGCCAAATGACCATCACATGAAGAGTTTGAAGTAGATGGAAGCCATATCAAGCTAAGTTATTAAAGCAATATGTGGTCGGGACTCACCAATTTGAGTTGATAGGGTGGTAGGGATAGGATTGGCTAGAGTCGCACCAACCACATGAGATCCAATATCTTGAGAAGTTTCAACATCTTGAGAGGAATTACCAAACATAGAGTTAGAGGCATGAATAGTCAAGTACTTTTAGCAAGTATTCTTCCACCATGTCACCACACCTTAGCATTGGGAGAGTGGACAATCAATAACTAGGTGGTTGATGGTAAAGGATTTTTTGCATTAATAGGGGAGAGCCTCATAGTCAAGTGGTTGAGACCAAGGCTTCTTCCCCACCATCAAAAGCATGTTCTTGTGAAAAGGCTTGGACATATCAATGTCCACTAGGATATAATAAAAAATAGAGTGACCCATGTACTTAGTGGTAGAGTCAACCTTTAGGAAACATTCAATAACTACTGCATCATAGCAAGAACCTTCCCAAAATTGGAGAGGAAGATTTGGAAGGTGAACCTACACAACTTTGACATTGAGAGCTCAAAAAGGGGTTTGAAAGAAGAAGACTAATGCTTGATCAAGAGAGAGTGCTCTATCCACAACCACAACTCACCATCAAGCACCAAATCCTTATCCTTTGAAGAGTCAAAAGACACAATGAAGAAACCCTTGACACAAGGGAATCACTCAATCTTTCCCTTGCTGATAGGCCTCCAAGAAGCCAAGACCCATTTATGAAGATCAAGAAGTAAAGGTAAAAAATTATTGAACATGAAAGCCATACCCCTCCATTGATAAAAAAATTCAATAACATATTGACAATAAACCATCATGTTAATGAAAAGGGAAGTGGACTAATTTAACATGTTGAAGACAAGGAGGAACCCTATAATTTTTCCAAATGAGCGATGACCACCAAACCTTGAAGCAACAACCTTCTTGCTAGCAAAATTATGGTTACTAGGAAAACTAGTCTTCATAGCATGCACACTAGCAAAGCCTCAACAAAATTTGAACCACACCCAACACCGTCACATGCATTAGAGGCACCAATAAAGGCATGTTGGACACTAACTAGTATAGGACTAGGAGAGACAAACCCATGTGCTCTAGAAAGACCACCATTTGTCCCAAGCATTGGACTTTGTAAAACATTCAAATATGCCTACAACCCACCTCCATGTGAGACAAAAATAGACATTCCCAAATCATTTGCAAGATCTAGAAGTAGGACAAGGGAATTAGAGATGAGAAGAATCCCAACTTTTGAAAAATATAGAATGGGTGGGAGCACAAGAGACAACATCAAGGTTGTTTTAGTCAGTAGTGTTTCTAGCCTATTTTAGCAATTTTTTTCTTTATATATTGATACAAGCATTATGTTGTCATTAAGGTAAAGGGAGCAATAATAGCGGAAGGGTCTTTTGTGGATATTATTTAAACTTAATGATAATTGAGTTTTATGTTTAGCTAGAGAAAATATACCCTCCTATACTAGAAATATGAGCTTCATGTGAGGCCAAAGATTTTTTGATAATAGCTAGTGAAAAATAGGTTCTCAATTTTGGCTATTAAGGCATACTAATAGCCTAAAAGGGAGTCTCATTGAGATTAAACACTAATTTTGTTCAAGGAAACATTCAAAGAAATGAACAATAATGCTTTTGACTTCTTATATGTCTGGTGAGATTTATTTACTTGGTTTGGTTTGCTCTAGTATATCATCACTTGTTTGATTGCTTGGCTTAATGAGATCTGTATATGTTTGATTAAAGACTAGGTAATATTTGGTCAACTAGGGTTTTACTATGTTTTTCACAATGACATTACTCTTTTCATAGCATTTAGCTTCCTTATCATGACCATAGTTGTAGAAGTTGTTGCAGAAGATATTTAGAAGCAGTTGATTGAGAAGATGATTGAGAAGAAAATTGGTACAATTGCTTAGCAAAAGGCGAAAAGGTACAACACTAGAAGAAAAAATAGTTGTAGAAGTTGTTACGGAAGATATTCCTCTTATTTATATGATGAGACAAAATGGATGGGTATATGATTTTTTCAGTTGTACCTCTTTGCCCATGCTGCAAATGCACTTTCTAAAGGCCAAGGAGATGCTAGAATTCTCCTAACATGATTCAAATGTGAAGAATATTCATTCTCGGTCCACTTCTTTGCATCATTAAATTATTTTACTAGACTTGCATCTAACCTTATCAAGTCATCCATAACAACATTGTACTTGTCCATATATATATATATATATTATCTTCTATAGAAATAGAAACTAAAGATGGGAGATAGGATACAACTAAACTCAACTCTCCATACTTTATAATCCTTTATCACTCCACCATCAGACGAATATTTTGGCATAATGCCATGCTTGGGATCTTAAAAAAAATCTAAGGATTGCTCTATAGAAATTTGATAACTCTCATGCATAATCACAATAACCTTAATAGCATATACTTTTTCCAAACTAACAAATAATTCAATAGGGGCATTGATGTCAAAATTTTCCCTTTCAATCATCTTCTCAATCAACTACTTCCTTGGGCACCAAATATCGTGGATGCTCTTGAATTGAGCCTTTATTGGGACATGGATAGAATGAGCACCAAAACAAGTATTATAACTATTCCATGTTCTTTCAAGGTGGCATAAAATGCATGATATTCTATGACTAATAAGTTATTGGAAAAAATGAGAGTTTTTCTTTTCTTTCCACCCTTATCTTCTTCTCTGCTTCTTTTCTCACAACAAGCTCACTCTTCAACCTCTTCACCTTTAGGGTAAGAAATGCCTTCTCTTAAATTTACTTATCCCATACCATAGCTTGAGGAGTTGGAAAAAACCCTCTAACAACATTAACTTATTCTTGTAGCTCTAGATTTAAAGCATTCACCTTGGAAAGGTCTACTTCCAATTCCCTTACTACTACTTTAGTGAACATGGTTATGTTCACAATTAATGTTGCTGCTTGATGTGAACTAGTACTACCCAATATTATGAAAATCAAGTTTCTAGTCAATGCATTTATATTATTTATTACTTAGGGTTTGTTGGTCTTAGAGAAAATAGACTAAGTTACCAAGGTCTCATGTCGTGGATTGAAACTTGACCCAAAGTATAGTGCATCTTCTTGCTCTTTAGATGACACCACTAGGTCATCCCCCTCTTTTCTTCTGATAGTATCAAATGGAATTATTTATTTACTTATTTATTTTATTGTTTTGTTCAATGGCGTGTAGGCCAAGTTGAATTTGTATTTATATACATGAGTAAGTATAGCCATCAAATTTTCGATACTTATTTATCTTGCGACCATTATGGTCATGTGTGGATTATTGTTGAAATGGTGCACATTTTATGCCTTATTGTTGAAATCGGTTTTTCTTTTTCTTGGATTTGATTTAATTTTTCTAAATGGTGGCTATGCTTGAATGTTTTAAATTGATGGTCAAGTTTCATGTTATGTGCTCTATCATGTCCATGATGGACCTCTGATAGATTGTATGAGGGGGTATAATACAGAGAGTGCTTCAGTTCCTGGTATGTATGTTGATAGAATTACGATAGATTGAATTCCTTAATACGCTGTCTGATACAAGTATTTAATTTTGAAATAATAAGAAAGTTTTGAACACTGGTGTTGCTACGGGCCTATTATTTTTGTATATCTTGTTGGTATTACTATATGAGAGGACACTGCGTCTAGATAGTACAAAGGAAATTTGAAAACATGCTTTATGGAATTGATTCCTAAGTATATCCCTTGAGTTTTGAGAAAAACTTGTTTTGGTATGATGATATAATAGGTAGTGGTAGGAGGATGTTAGTTGAGGAAGCAAAGTGGTTGTGTAGTAAGTTTCAATTAGGGTGGATGAAATGGAACACAAATGGAAAGTAGGGAGGTGTTGCAGGTGGTGAAAGGGTAGAGCAAAGAAACACTTTGGCAACATGTATTGTTAGATCATAAGAAGATATTTTAGGATGGATAAGGGCATAGGAATGGAAATTTCTCATAGCTATGTATTAATTAATAAAATGTGAGATGTTGTGGTAACATAAAGTTTGAATGTAAGAATGAAAGACTAAAATGACAATAAAATAGCAATGGAAGTTGAAAGGGAGGAGAAACCCTTGAGATAAGAAAAATAGTGGGGGATGAGAAGAGAAAGGCAAGATTGGAAATGTTGATTGAAGTTTGATATAAAGAGTGAATTGTTTAAAAAAAAAAAGGGGGATAATAAAAGTGTTTTAGAACTAAAAATGGATGAGGAAGTTGCTCAAAGATGTTCTAAACTAGAATAAACCAATAGCTAGAAATGGAAGTAAAATATGGATTGATTAAGGAATACCTAATAAGTAAGGTGAAAAAGATGAAATCAATGAAGTGTAATTCCAGTAAGATGAAGGGCACTAAATATATATAAGAAGAGAAAGTTCAAAAATCAGAATTGTCAAAGGAATGGATTGCAAATGTCCTAGTCTTAGAATAGTCAGTGTGTATGATGGTTGGATTGGACCTCGTTGGAGCGCCTTTGCAGTTGTTTTTCTATTTGTAATTTATATAGGTGAAGTAAATAAATTGGATAATAATAGATAATCTGGGCTGAGCCTTCTCGAAGGCAGGAAACCTAAGAAGGGATGATTTAAAGGAAAGAATGTTCATTATGGTACTAGACTTTGGGAAAGTTGATGATTGAGGATATGGGTCATGTAGAATCCACGAGATTTTTGAAGAACAAAAAGTTGAGATGCCTTAAGGGGCCTTCAATGGTAAGGATGTTTAGATAAGTTTTGTCTTGCAGACAAGGTATGAATGATTGATAGGGTGGACCCTGTATGTCTGATTGTTTTTCTTTTAGTAAAGGTACATGTGTATGATATGAGAATGGTGCTTGTGCAATAATGCACTTCTCATGCTTTGTGCAATGACACTTCTGTATGGGTGTTTGTACTCATAGCATAGAAAATTGTTTCCTTAACTACACTGATACTTATGCTTGAACGAGAAATGTTCTCTATACTTATACTAATAAGAGTGAATAAATTCTTAAGCTCGAAAGATGTGATGTTATTCTTGTAAGCTCTGGTGCAAGAGCTATTTGTTACTTGGATATATAATTGGATGGTAGTAATACCATATGTGTGGTGTGCATGACTGGCACACTTAGCAGGATTCAGGGGTGGTGCTAGCGGAGCCCACCAGGATTCTGGGAGGCACAACGTTAAGTTGTGGAACCATGATATTGTGGAGTACAGGGTCCAGTGGGACCAATATTAGATGGATAAATCATAATACCACCTAGGAAAATACATATGACATTAACAAATCTTTTCCTCATTTGAGATTATAGCTTACTTTTCTTTTGATGCATATTGTGACTATGATACAAAGATACTTCAAACTCCATTGTGTGGATTTGCTTTTAGACATCGAGACGATGTCTCTTCTCAAGGGGGGAAGGATGTCACATCTCATACATTGACTTATTTTGACCCTTGACATATTTTGATCATGACTTATTTTGACCATTGACTTATTTTGATCATGACTTATTTTGACCATTGACTTAATTTGACCATGACTTATTTAGATAATGTTTGACCATGACCTTATGAGATTTAATATATGGAGTATGATATGTGTTAAGAGCAATGCTTTAATATAATTGTTTTCTTTCAAGAATTATGAATGCATTCATATAAATGTTGAGTTAATTATTGTTTCTACAATGGTTACTAATACTCTTTTGTTTTGCACGCCTGAGTGCATCTGAGTGGCAGGTGATCGAAGGCTAAGAAGATCGAAGGCCAAGAGTGTGATTGAGGAAAAGGAGGTTAGCTTCTCGACAGGGTAGAAGAGGAGAAACTCTCGGTTATGCACATACCACTTACATCATATAGCTGCATTAGGTCATGTTCATTTTTACAATGTGATTGCATGAAATGATTAGCATAGCGAATTTGAAATATGGTTAAATTAGATCATGAAATTATATGGCTTAATCTATTTCCTTATTTCTCATTATATATTTGAGCAAAAAGGGTTAAATCTATTTTTGTTAAAAGAAATGTATTTAAAAATAAAAACAAATTAAATAAAAGAATAAGCATAAAATAAATCTGTTTTGCATAAATGAATTTTTAAATAATTGCATAAAAGGGATATAAATAAATCTTTTTTGGGATATATGGTCAATTTTCTTCCAAAAGAATTAAGAATGAACAGCCCGAGAGAGCATTGGGCTCTGGAAAATTCTGTCTCAAAACCAACAAATTGCTGGGCATGTGGCAATCCTTGCAAAACTGCTGTCAACTGGAAATTTTATGCATGATCCTCGAAAAAGAGGAGGCTTTAAGAAAGAGAAAAAGACTTTGATTGTATGCTTCGCAGAGCTCTGGAACAGAGGAAATTAAAAGAGGTACTGTGGAACATCTGCAAATAGATCCAAATCTTGCTAGGTTCTCTTCATTATGCCTTCTTTTATCTTTATTCTAAGAACTGTAGTAAGGAATTGAATTATTCCTTGTTTTAGAGTACAAACATCTGTGAATTCCTTTGCAATTTCGTTTTGAAATCTGGGTAACAGCTTACTATTCTGTGTTGCAATTATAAGATACACATTCCTTCTTCAGAAATAGGGTTTTCGTTCTATGGCAAGTCTGCATTCTTTTCTCAAGTGCAATTACATGTCTCCGTATCTGTTTGTTTAAAAATTCTGTCATCTAAATGAAAACCAAAATGTTTTTGAGGTAAACCCGAATGCAGATTATACTGGGCGAATGTCTTTGTCTTCTCTTTTTTTTTCTGAGTTTGAATTGCTTTGGGGATTAGTCCCCTGCCCTCCCCATGGGAAGGTCGTGGACTGTGGAGGCTCGCGCCCTCCACAGGCCGCGGCCTGTGGAGGGCACGAGCCCTCACAGCCCGCCCCCTCCCCATGGGAGGGGCAAGGGCTTTCCTGAGCCCCCCTTTTGGTCGCTCAATGCCAGTAAGGAAACCATGTAAAATACCTGTTATGTGTGCACGGCCAGTAAATTCGTTGCACAGATTTGAAAACCAGAATTTCTTACTTCGAACTTTACACAGCTAAACATGAATTTCTACACACACACACACACACACACACACACATATATATATATATAAATAGATACCCATACATTGTGTGCCAAATACAAATTGAAACAGGAAACTCTTTCCCAGAAAAGTAGTATGAATTCTGTTGAATATATATACAAATATCTCTGAATTGATAAACCTGAAGCAAGGACAGAAATATCTTGAATGTAGTATGAATTCTGTTATATAAATATCTTTGAATTGTTAAACCTGAAGCAAGGACATAAATATCTTGAAAAGCCATGAAACAGAAAATAGTATGAATTATGTTATATAAATATCTTTGAATTGTTAAATCTGAAGCAAGGACAGAATTGTCTTGAAAAGCCATGTATCAGAAAGTAGAATGAATTCTGTTGAATATATACAAATATCTCTGAATTGATAAACCTGAAACAAGAACAGAAGTGTTTTTGAGACATCATGTAAACTGGAAAGTACCTTGAATATGTTAAAAGGAATACAACATGAAATGTGAATGAAAGATTATCTTTCAAACCTCAGATTGCATTGTATCAGTAAATTATTTTACTCTGTAGCCTGTATTGAAATAGGGAATTAAAACTGTCAGTCAGCTTGAGCTTGTAAGAATAGAAATGCATATTGAAAATTGAAAACACTATTCTTACTATCAATTAGTGCACTGAAAATTATCAAGATATATATATATGTTCTTTATCCAAATTAAAAAGGGACACTTACCAAAGGATAAATGACATCTTACAACTGAAATATAAAGGATGTACTGAAAATTCACTTCTTTTAGAATTGATTAAATGATGGAAACCTGTTTGAAAATGTATAAAGTTTCTGTTAAGTATTATTTTACTTCACTATGGTAACTTCCGAGACAGGGTGCCGAAGGTGGGCAAACGGAGACGGTAGTATTACCTTTTCTAATTCTACCATTTATTATTTTGCTTGGCCAAGCACTGTACCATTGAAATAGATGGATTGTTTATTTTAAAAGCCTAGAAATTTATTTGAGTCTCTGCCACCTCCTGTTGCAAGAAATGTGTTTATTTCATGTTAGAAATGCATATAGGCATCAGGCACGCACTGAGAGTGCCCTCCTGTTTTACCGTTTCGGGTTGCTAGGCTCCTTTATGCAGGGCCGGGGATTCCTTCGAGTTAGGAAGGGACCCGGGGAAGTCATGGACTTTGTGGTTGGGCGGAAAAGGCGCCTGAATCACATTCTTGGCCCCAGCTCGCAAGAAGACCAAGGTGTCACGGCGGTTGGTGGTTCCAAGATTATTTGCTATTGATGTACTTATGTATCATTCAGACTTGGCTTGTGAAGCCCATTGTATATGTATATGCATTTTGACATTCTTGTTGAAACTTGAAATGGAAGTATGTTTTGAAAGTATTTAATGTAACATTGATTTTGAGAGGTTAAAGTTTTATAACTTAGCATAGAAAAGATGTTCTATTAGAAGGATTGATTCCTCCAAGTGAGGTTGAATATATGTATATGAGAAAGTCATCAAAATACTTATGTCTTGATACATTACATTGATGATATTATTTTATGAAATGCAATTTAAATTCTCTTTATTTCATTTGGAAGTGTTATGAGAAATGTTGACTTTTTGGAAACCTATTTATAATGGTTTGAATAAATTTAGAATACTCTTAATTTCTCTTTAATGCTGAGTTAAATGGTTTGAAAATCACTCTTAATTTTCCGAGCGCTACATCTATTGTAGCAACAAACATCTACTTTTCCTAAAAAATTCCCTCCCTTTTTTTGGGGTCAATTTTTCCATGTCAACATTACCCTCTACCCATATTTCTACTACAATTTTATCTATATTTTATTTTGTTATTCTTATCTTAGATTTCTACATTTTCTTTCTAATAGCTTCAGTCTTATTCTTTACGAGGAAGTCCTTAAATTCCTAGGTGATGATGAATTTATCATTTGAAATAAATTCAATGCATGCTAGGGATTTGACATCATCCATCACTTGCCCATGCCAGTTTCAAAATTTATCAACATTATATCATTGGAGGGTCTTTCAACCATGAACCTAAATGGGGGTTGCATCACTTGCCTCATATTTGAATCATTTGAAAATTCATCAAGATCCAAAGGGTAATCTACCAAAGATTTTGTTATAGGAGAATCTTGTTGCAATGGTATGACCTATTGTGGGCTTGATTGCTCTTATACCTAAGAGGAGGGACTCGGTCTGTGTAACCAAGGCATATTCAAAGGAACATTGGCCAATAAATTGGATGCACTTTCTATCATGGTCATGATTCTAAGGACCCGATCTTAATTCTATGTATGTCCACCTTTGTAAGAAGGATCATCCTTCTTCATTCTCTCTTCTACAATTTGTATCTTTATCCAGTGCTCCCTTCTCCCTGTAGCTTCTAATTTTGAGGAGAATATTTTGATTAGGTCTTCAATTGGGTCATGCTCATATAGGAATGCAACAATATTACATTTTATCATAGAATCATAGATGAAATGCTCAATATCACATCTTCTTACCTTATCTTTCCTATTCCTATTGGGTATACAATTATTCAAAAGAAACTCCAAGCCTTCTCTAGAAGTGACTTAAAAATATAAGAAACCAATGTAGATGGAAGAATTGCATGTTTCTTGTAATTCTTGAAATGAGTCTTATATGACTCATTCAACTTCTAGATGATTTCCAAAAAGGTAATTTTATCAAAGGCATATTTGGGAAAAATGTTGTGTGCAGCAAGAGATCCATAAACCCTAATCATTGTGGCATCTGAATAAAGGAACTAACCACCCCAATTATGATAAAATCCCAACTTTGGTTCAAGGTCCTTTGGTCTAAGGAATCCCCTAGCAACCTCTGATAAACCCCAATCTATCATTTGTCACATATTCCTTAAAATCTCTTTGAAAAATAATTCCTCAAAGATAATGTAGCTAGATGTATCACAATTACTATCTTAGATGTAATTGCTTTCTTGTACAAGAATTAACCTCTTTAGAGCATCACGGGATTTGATTTGCAAATGAGGAGACAAAATCTTCCTCCCATTATAGAGTAGAATTTGGCATAGTAGAGAATACCATTTAAGTGAAAAATATCTTCATTCTCTTTAATGGCACATAGGGCTTTGTGGATCCCATCTAAAATGAAAGAAACATAATCGTGTGGCTTGTTGGCATCCCTAATTTGGATATATACCACCAATACCATCATGTTAACTAGTATTTGGGTCTTGCAATCCATTACCAAGACCTAACATAGGGAAAAGTAGGTCGTCAAAGAAGTAATCCTCAAAAATGTTTTAGTTGAAGGTTTCCAATTCCCCATTGGAAAATCTTCCCACTTCTCTATTTTGACCTTTGGGACTAAAACTAGGAAACCACTTCACCTTGTAGCTATCTCTTAATCTTTGATATTCTTTGGTTAACGCTTTGAGGTACACTAGTAATTGAACATTTTTTTCTAGATTAAAGACCCCACAAATGTATTTTTTGTCCAATATTGCCAAAGAAATACCTTTCCCACTAAAAAGTTGCTCTTTTCTCTAGGTTATAAGTCTTAGAAGTAGTTGAATAATTTGAAATTAATGAAAAAATTTAGGACAACCAACCTTTTGACTTCCAATCTCCATATATTACAAATTGGCCTATTAGCTAGACATTTTCTGAACAATATTTGAAAAGGATATAACCATGAATCAAAATTACATGGCATATCTCTAGTATTCATTTTTGTCAACTACCTTATCAACTAATATCCCAGAACCTTGACTAATTATAGGTCTCTTCAACAACCCAAGAAATTGAGCCATTATATCCTCATCTTAGCCTCTCTTAACTTTTCTTGAAGTTTCAACCATGGTTTCTAGGGTTAGTGTCTTCTAACTATAAAATTAAGACTTAGGGTTTTTATGATTCTTTATAGGGTTCCCAAGATTTATACCCAATTCAATTTATCTAAGGATTTAATTATGCCTTAAAATTTACAATTCCTTCTTATTAGATAAGAATCATGCTTTTTCGAAATCCAAAAAGCAATATGAAGTATAAAACCACTTATTTTTAATTGCAACAATAAACCTCAAAAAATCTTCTAAAAATCCTTGTCAAGCCAAAAATTATCACATCCTTTTCTCTAAGATCCTTTCATAATGTGAATACTAATGTGGATGCAATTATGTAGAGATATGGAAGTGAATTGGTAGGTAAAGGTCAAATTGTCCATCAATGTTTGCTTTCACGAAGGTGCTCCTTGCAAGTAGACATTGTTCGATTTTGAATATATGAACCATTTATCTTTGACAGATCAATGATTATCACAAGAATTTGAATTTCCTTGTGCAAAATGAGAAACCTCTTTTCATTGCTATAATATCAAACACATGTTTCCATTTCAAGGACTCATGGGAGATCAAAAGAACAAATAATACACTCCCACAGAGATGAAAGATTCTGTGAAATGAAAGAAAGGGGTGAAGAATGACACACGACACAATTTTGGGAACTCATAGGAGAAACAGTGAAGACATAAAAGTCCCTGCGATAGAAGAATTTTGTGTGAAGAGGAATTAACCACTCAATAAAGTACACATAAAATTATTTCTCTCATTTGCGAAAACAACTCCTTAGAAATAAAGGCTTTGCAAAGCATATAGCTAGGGAAATTTAACCAAATGATGACAAGTGGTGCTGACTGGGATTTAGGTGGGGACCACCCGACAGGCTCAACATTCAGTAACTTAATAGGTTTTAACACGCATGTGGTAACCAGAACAAGTTGGGGCATTAGGAAAAGGGGTCGGTAATGCATGGTAAAAGAGACTTCCCAAAGCAACTTAAAGAACCAGGAACCTAGAGAACAAGTCACCAATTAAAAAGAATAAAGGGAGGAATGATTTTATCATTTAATAAGTAGAGGACCCATACAAGTCAACAACAAGGGAACATGTGTTGTTATTTTGCATGTTTGTGGGGGGATTATAGAAAAATGAAAAGGGTCTACAAAAAAAAGAGAGCTCATGAAATAATGCCATGTGTCAAGTGAGGTCCAACAAGATCAAAGGTTAAGAAATCATTTAAAATTATAAATGAGAGTGGGATTAACTTGCACTTAAGAAAATGTGGTCGATCAAGATACAAAGTGGGGGACTTGAGGAAACAACTTAAGGAACCAGGTGATCGAGGTAGGAGGTCAATGAGAAAATATAAACAAAGTGCAAGGGTTTGACTGGCTAGGGTTTAGGGTTTTTCACAACGCTAATGCAATTTTTTTTTGTTTTCTTATAAATATGACAACACTGAAAATTTTAGAGACTTAGCAAACAACCAAAATTTGGAAGAGTACTATTAGGTCCTTTTCTATTTCTTTTTTGTAAATTTCTATAAAAGGAATAGAAAGGGGCCTTTGTTCAAAAGTCATTTCTTTCATTTTTAGAAATTACCTTTGTTTGAAGGGTTGTTTACATTTACACCTTTGAATGAAGGTTCCTTTGTTTAAATAAACACCTTTGAACAAAGTTTTTTTCAACCTTTTTCCCAGTTTTGAGTTGAAAAGACTAGTGTCACAAGTTTGGGATTTACTATTGTGGGTTTACCCTCCCATAAGCCCATAAAGCACACTTTAATTGGCTGTGTTATTCTTTAAGATTTCTCTCTCATAATTTTCTGATGACTGTAGACACCTAAAATTGACCGTTTTAATTACCTAATTATTTCCTTTATAGGGTAATAGTACAAAATTGTGTCACACTTTGGGTCAACTTATCAACAAAAGTGAATTTAAGTATTTCTAACTAAAAATCAAATTTGGTAAAACATATGATCTAGCTAGATTTATTATAAATAAGTTAGACATGTCCACAACTTTTCTAACTAAAATTATTGACTAAATACATATGTAGTACCACTTTTTACCAAAAAAAATAAAAAATAAAAAATTGATGTTTCAACAACTACTCATGTAAATAACATTTTTTTAAATATAAAAATACCCTTTTATAGATCCTTAAGTCTAGTTTTCAAAAATATATATTTTTTAATAGTTGAATTATTATTTATATTTTATTTTCTATTTTTACTAAAATTACGTTATGAGAGCCAAAATATTAGGTGGATTATCATGTCAAGACAAATTTTAAAAATTATTAAAGAAATTGAAAAATTATGATGCACTAGATAAAAGATTCTATATCAAGATGGTATATTTTTTTCTATTTTAGATAAATAGTTAATATGAAAGTTGAGGCCAAATTGAAACAATTGTGTTTTTAATACACATTTTAATATTTATTTGAAAAAATCATTTATCAAAATTAGAAAAAAAAATCCATACACTAAAATTTCAAGTTATATAAACAAACAAAAAATTTGAAGGATTTTTTTTTACTATAATATAAAGAGCAATGTCTCATGTAACTTCATTTTTCAACATTTTATTACCAACTAAATTATAGTGTCAATTTGAAAAAAAAAAAAAAAAAAACTATATCTAAATAATTTTTTAATTTTTTCAAAAGAGTACAAACATAAAATATATTAAAAAATACATATTTTATTAGTTTACATCATTTCAAAATTCAAAATATATATGCCACTTTTTAGTGATTCAAGTTTAAAATTTGGATCAATGTTGGTCATTTCCTTTATAAAAGTATCAAACAACTTTGCAATTTTACCCTATAATTGATTTAATATAACCCTAACTATTCAATTAATTATCCAATCTTGATCCCTTATTGAGTAATTAATATTTTATTATTTAATTAATAAAATCATTATTCACTTGAACCTATTGTGTTTAGTGCAGGGGTGCCAAGAGGCAAGTTTTTTCTTTTGCACCTCATTTGACTAAATTGAGGGTGCAAACATGTTAAGGAGTTTCAAGGAGAATATTGTCGAAATCCCTTTTTAGTTGTTGAAGGGTCCAATTCCTACCAGGCTATAATGATACAATAAGATAGTATTAAATGATAGAGAGGAAGAGGGAAAGAAAGAGAAAGAAAGGGTACAAAAATAGGCATATATAGAGAGGTAGATAAGGAAATATTGGTAAAGAAGGAGTGAGAGAGATAGTGATAGAGAGAGGAAAAAATAGATATATAGATAGATGGGGAGATAAGCCATTCATTATATACATTAAAGAACCTTCATACAAAGCATTAGACTAAATTGTTTTTTCACATCAAATTTAATAAATAAATTAATAAAATTTTCTTGTTTTCATTATCAATTTATGTAAGTATTATATAAAAATTTAAGCTATTCATGATCACGCTCAATAGTGAGTATTCTTCAAACCATTAAATCTATTTAAGCTATGGACATGTATCATATATTTATATATCAATCTCAATAAGGTTGTAAATTTATACAAAATATCATAAAAATATTATAGAATGCCATGAGGCTAACATTGTCTCTCAAGCTACAAAATATCATTAATATATAGCTATGCAAATTGTTGTAAATGTGCTATAATGATATATACAATATTTCCCTCTATTTGGAAAAGACTATTAATAAAACATTAGACCTCTCTTTTCCTAACTAGAAAGTGAACCTTGAATGTGTGAATCAATTGCCACCTTATATTTTATAATCTTCTAGAAACTCCTCATTGTAAGTTTATTAATAAAAAAGGGGTAATTTTTTATTAAATCAAAGAAAATAGAACAAAACAACAAATAACAAAAGGCCCACACCATTAAAAACCACCAACCCAGGTATTCCCTTATAGAAACCCCAAAAAAAATGTTGAAGTTGTGAAAGCCAACCTCATAGACTCCAAAGATCACTTGCATGCAAATAACGTGTCATAGAAAGAAGACATTCGAGACAAAAGGAAAAGGTTCTCTGAAAGCTAAAGATTGCATTAATCAAAGAGAAAAGTGAAATAATACAATGAGATCAATCCTTATGAAGGAGATCAAGAAACCCTAAAGTGAAACCTAAAAAGGGTGCATTTAATAATTAGAATAACTATTAAATGCCTACAAAATGAAAACTAAGTTTATCTTAAGAGAAATATAAAAGGTAACTTAATTAAAATAATTAAGTAATAAACCTTTTACTCTAACACCCCCCCTTAAGATGAACTTAGGGAGTAGCTACAAACTAAATGCATGAAAGCAATGCAACTACAAGTTAGAAAGCAAACAAGGGTCTTGACAACTAGGCCTGATTAGGTACCCAAATACAACCAAATCTCTGTAAAGTGAAGTAAAGGAGAAAAACCAGTGGGAAAAAAATCCTCTCCAAAAAGAGATAAAGAAACATGCTGAAAAAAAACATGAAGGAAGGCCTCACTGAGACCCCCCAAGGACAACTTCCTTCACCCCAAGCATGGAGCACAACTAAAGATAGTGCGGTGATGCCAAAGGTTTAGTGAAGATGTCTACAACCCACTCCTCTATAGGAATGTACTCCAAGATGAGAGAACCATCCTGAATCAACTACCTAATGAAGTGCATGTGGATTTGAATGTGCTTAGTTCACTGATGCTCCACTGGGTTGCGGGAAATGTGAATTGCACTCTAATTGTCACACCAAAGAATAGTGGGACTATTAGGAGGAAACCCAAACTTTGTCATCAACTACCAAAGCCATAAAACCTCCTAACTAGCTAACATTGCTACTCAGTACTCAGCCTCTATAGATGATAATGCAATAGTAGACTACTTCTTGCAAGACCATGTGATAGGACCAGAACCAAGGAAAAAAATAATCCAGAAGTAGATTTTCGATCATTGACATCACTAGCCTAATCTGAGTCAGTGAAGCCAACAATGTGAGGAGATCCAAAAGTGTAGTGAATGCCATAATGAGTGGTGCCTTGAATGTACCTCAAAATATGTTTGGCTACTTGCCAATGGCTCTCATGAGGATCATGGGAGAACCAAGAAACAAGGCTGACCACAAAGGAAAGATTAGGATGATAATGTGTCAGGTACAACAAATTGCCAACCAACTGCCTGTATAAGGTGGAATCCACTAAAGGAGTAGTAAAAGTGGAAGACAAAACAACACCTAACTGAAATGGAGTGGAGGCAAGCTTGCAATTAAGCATGCCAAATTACTGAAGCATGTCAAGAACATAATTCTACTAAAATATGGAAATCCCATTTGAAGATTGAATAAGCTATAGACCGAGAAAAAAATGCAGAAGACTGAGATCTGTCATCTAAAACTGCTCCATCAAAGCTCTTTGAACACTCTGAATCATGGAGGATGAGCTACTTGTAAGAATGAGATCATCTACATATAGCACAAGAATAAAAAGATCACCCTCCTGATGCTGAATATATATTGTGTGATCGAAATGACATCGTGTGAAGTGAGAGGAAAGCAATAAAGAGTCCATCTTCTCATACCAAGCTTGAGGGGTTTGTTTGAGACCATATAATGAATGTCAAAGTCTACAAACCAAGGAAGAGTCTTGTACAAAACCCTGAGGTTTCTCCATATAGATCTCCTCATGTAGGTCTCCATGCAAGAAAGTACTCTTCACATCCATCTGAAACACTATCCATCCCTGTGAAGCTGCAAGTGAAAGTACAAAGTGAATAGAATTCATCTTGGCAACATGAACAAAGGTCTCAAAGTAGTCAATACCCTCTACCTGAGAAAACCCCTTCGCAACAAGACGTGCCTTATACTTATCAATCGAACCATTTGTAGCATACTTGGTACAATACACCCACTTACACCGAACCAAGTTTCTTCCCTTAGGAAGAAGACAAAGATCCCAAGTATGATTTTTCATCAAAGAAGAATACTCCTCATCCATGGCCCTATCCCACTCAAGGTGACTTGTCACCTTTGAAAAATTGCGAGGATCATCCAAAATGGCATGACTCGAAAGACTAGAACCAAATGTCTAAGCACAAGTATGACGAGTATCTTAAGGATCACATGCTAAAGAACCAACTGCCTCAACAGTAACATGGGCCCACCTAGGAAAATGATAAGTGGCTGGTGGTAGTGGAGATCTTGGATCATTATCTGCATCATCCTCAAGAGATAAGTAATCCTCAAGAGATGAAGAGGGAGTAGGTAGTGAGAGAGAAGCCGGTGATGGAGAATCCATTAGAGGAAAGCACTCATCAAATTGGACATCTTGCCGAAATAAGACCTCTTTGGAATTAGGATCAAACAACCTATACACCTTAACATCCTCACAGTAGCCAAAAGATATGAGTCGTTGGCTCTTCCTCCCCATGGCTTTCCGTTGAGCATCATGAATAAATGCCCAAGCCTCACTACCAAAAAATTGGAATGTAGAACATTAGGATTGACATGGGTCCAAGCCTCCTTTGGATTCATATGTTGTAATGCCTTATGAGGCATATGATTCTGAATATAATTGGCACAATTGACTGCCTTTGCCCAAAATGATGAGCTCATAGCTCAAGACTATATCATACAATTTTCCATCTCCTATAAGGTTCTGTTGTTTCTCTTAGCAACACCATTTTGTTGAGGGGTGTAAGGTATTGTTAGCTGATGCTGCAAACCATGCTCAGTGTAAAAATCTCTAACAGCCTGATTAACATACTCCCCCTTATTATCTGTGCATACCCTCCTGATAGAAATTCTTGATTGCTTCTCCACAAATGTCTTAAAGATCTTGAATGAATCAAAGACATCAGACTTGTACTTAAGAAAGTACAAACATGTATGCCTAGAGAAGTCATCAATAAATATGAGCACATATTGGGCCCCTGAAAAAGGAGTCGAAATGGACATGAGATCACTATGTACTAACTCCAAGGGTGCCTTAGCACATGTGGCTCTACTCATAGGAAAAGAATTTGAGTGATGTTTTCCAAGTGCACAACCATGAAAAACACCATCAATATAGGAAATATTAGGGAGCCAAATCACAAGTGCTTGAGTACTCATCTATTGTAGATATCTATAATTGACATGGCCAAAATGCTCATGCCAAAGCCTGCTCATTGAGTCTGCATGTGCTATAAGAGAGGATCCTGAATTGTCAAAACTCTCAAATCCATCAAATATGTATATAAGCGAGATGTAGAATCAACACTCCCAATAGTGACAACCAAATTAGGATCATGAAGGTCTAGAATAACCACATCATGTGGTGAGAACCCAACTATCTTACCAGAGCCAGAGTGGAAAATTTGATAAATAGAAAGAAGGTTTGTTGAAATGTCAAGAACTAGAAGCACATCCTGAAGACAACCACCATCCAATGTAACAGAACCTGAAGATATAATGTATTTAAGTTCATGTCACAACTAATTAACTCATTTTAATAGTACTAATAATGTAAACACTTGAATAAATATAATAATTTAATATTGATATCTCTTTAGATAACTATATTAGGTTAGTCTTTTGATATTTTAAATATTTTAATTTTGATCTCTTTAGATGGTTTTTATTTGAAATATTTTATTAATATTTAATGAAAATTAAATATTTTTATCTTAAAATGTATACTTTAAGTTTAAATAATTTATCTAAATATAAATATATTGTTATTTATTGAAAAAATAACTAACATTTTATTCAAAGAATTTATATTAAAAAAAAAGTTAAAACTTATTTTTATCACAATTTCTATTATATTTAAATGTTGTGTGTACATTTATTTAATAAATGTTAGTATAAAAATAAATTAATTTAAAATATTGAATAAAATTTTATTCAAAATATTAATATAATTTAAAATTATAATTATTTAGTATAATTTATTTTAGTATAAAGAATTATTAAATTTTATTAATTCAATAACTAACATTTTAAGTATTTTTATAATATTATTATTTTAATAAAAAATTAATGACATACAAATAAAATGAATATAAATTAATCTTATCAATCTTACCTTTTCATTTTTTATTCTTCCATGTTTACTCTCTCATTTTTTCCTATACATTGTACTAATGTACTATAATGTACTAAAAACCCATGGCAACTTGTAATGTAGAAAATGTCAGAGTTTGCATGAGAGTTTTATGGCGAGAAAATCAACGCACTATGGGAGGCATCAAAGACCATCATCCCATCGGTGCAAATTGTCGATGGTATAGACAGTGCCGCAAATTGTGCTACACTGTGGATATTGTGTGGAATAGGGGCCAAGAAACTGACAACAAAGGAAACAAGACAATTTTGATAAAAAAGATTAAAATGTTTTGTTGCATTGTTTCTACTTGTTAACCTTGGTAATGTTTGAAATGTCTCTTGCTGTGTTTACAACAATGCAATCTTGTTTCAAAAATAATTTTGTACAGTACTATTTAATAGCTATGCTCCCCCAAGTTTCGAGGATGGGGATGGCAGGAGACAGTGGGATGTGTTTTCAGTACAGGGTATTTTTGGGTCATTTTTTAGAGGATGGTAGGGGACGGCTATAAAAATAGGGAAATTTTTAAAAATATAGAGAAATTTCAAATATTCATATAAGAACATTGATAAAGCATTCATCATAGGCATTGTAGAGGATTAATACATAACATTAGACTTGAATTGAGATTTCACATGAGAATTGATAAACAAATTAACAAAATTCAAATGCTTTTATTGTCAATGTGCATAAATATTAAATAAGAATTATAACAAAATGCACAAAGACTTCAAATTTCAACTATAAAATGACAAAAACATAGAAAATAAATGGATGTCCCCAATCAGCAGATGCAACTATAGGTCTGTACCAAAATTGGAGCTCAAGTTTGTGTCACTGTCAGATGCAAAGGCGAGAGGAAGTTTATGAGGAGTCCCCAAGTCCCCAAAACATTTCTGGGACGAGGACGGGGGTACCAAGGTAGGGGATGGGTCTCTGTGTAGCACTATTTAATAGTTATTGGAGAGGTTACAATTGAATATATAATTGTAATATTATTTTTCTTTGTGTTTGTAAAATTTAATAATTTTTTTTTTAATGTAATAGTCTAGTATTTATTTTGTAGTGTCCAATTTTTATGTTTTTTAAAGAGAAAACACATAAACATTAGGAACACAAACTCTAAGATCAAAGTCATGTAGATGTTTATGGGCATGGACTTCAAAATCATGGCCACACAAAAGTTCAAGATTGCAAATATTATGATTAGAGGCATAAATGCAGTTTTAATTTTTAATAAAGCACAATTCATGTTTTGGTCTATAAGAGTCTTATGGATGTAAGGTTGATAGAAAGGTTTTGAGTCAAATCATACAATGTGCATTACAACAAGATATTCCTCATTTTACTTTGAGTTAAGAACATATATTATTTTTTATTGGTTTCAATATATATTTTGGTACTTGTCTAGATTCAACTTTTTATTTAGGTTAATTTTAAGTTTGGATTATTTTATTACATTTATCTAGTGTATATATTTCAAATGATATGGTTTTGACCCTTTTTTTGATTGAAACCTTTTTCCAACTTGTAAGATTTGGCTTGTGTTTGTTTTAAAGTAATTTTGAGATGTTTTTAATTGGAAAGTCCTCAAATATATCATATTATTCATTCATATTTAATTATGTATCTAGAACATTTACGATAAAAAAGTTGTTGATTGGCATACACAGTCCATAAAAGGATTTTGATTTATTCATAGTTATTATGTCATAAAAAATAGTCTATTTGTGAAGCTCCAACCTTGATAAGAAAAATATTAGCAAAGTACACAATGGAAATGAGTTCCCATACAATGATGATAATTTTATTTGATTCTTAGTAATCACCATGCATGTTATATTGCAATGATTTAACATAAATTGTTGGTGCTCGTGATCTAGTAGATCCACAAATCTTAAATATTTTCCCTAAGACCTAGAGCCAAGGGCATGCCATCTATTAGAGAATGCTTAGATCTGAAAGCATGAAACAACCTTCCATTATTGAGTTTAGTATCATTGAAGGGTTGGATAACCATTTAAGTAACCACATTATCTTGTACCAACTTATGAAACACCACATCAAGGGGTTCCCCTAAAGTAGTGAAATTATGTTGAACATTAACTTGATTGGAGAACCTAGGCGCACCTTGAGGAACAAATATTCCATTTGTGGTAGGATGGGTAGTTACAGTTTGATTACCCTTAGATGTATTGGCCACTTGAACATGTTAGTATCTATGACACCAATATTGAAAAAATTCTTGTTCTTGTTCCAAAAATAGGATTTTTCATTAGAAGCTTTGTTGGTACTTTCCTTAAAAATATTGACTAAACCCTTAGCTATGAGATATTGTTCAATGGTAACACCCTTCTCTATGATCTTGTAAAATAAGGATAAATAATGAATTCGTAAGTGGAAAGCCACATTTTTTGTGAAAGTTTTGGATAAAGATTTTTATCAATTATTTCTCATGTAGAGACCACAAAAGGTGACTAGCTTGAGCTCTCCACATTTGCAAGTAGCTCATGAAACTCTCCATTTTTTTGTTTCTTGTCACATAGATTGATCATAATTACTTCATGCTCAAGATTATAAGAGAAGCGAGTTACAAAATTCTTAGATAATTCCACAAAAGTAGTGATAGAACCATAAGGGAGGTGTAAAAACCATTCCAATACTTGACCCCCAAAATCAAGGAAACAAATGAGGAAGATAGTTATCATTGTAGGCCCCATCTTGACAAGTCCTTGAAACATCAAAAAATGGTTTCATCAAATGAGGGTTCACCAATGTAAGTTTACCAAAAATAGAAAGGGGTAAAATGTAGTATAATGAACCTATTTGTTTCTTTTTCATTAGGAAATGAGATCCCCCAATCGTAGGATTGACTTTCAACCCTAGGTGAGTAAACCCAATTGGAGATCTTGCAAATTTCCTTATGATTGAGGATAGGGTAAAATCTCTCCTAACAACACTTTTGAGTGATAAAAATAAAATAGTAAATGAACTCAAATATGAAATGTAAGACCTAAATCATGTAGATGAAGCATAACTCTAGCAAAAATAAAATAAAATTTTAGTAGATCTAAGAAAGGTAAGACACTATGTACCTACCACCAAAAGTTGTTGTTGAGCATCTAGAAATAGTGAATGAGTCCTTGTACATGACTTTTCCTCAATTTTAGAGAGCCTCTAGTGATGGATCTAAGATGTCTTTTCCCATAGGTTTCACTACTAAAAAGGTGTAAATGAATCCAGAAGTTGAGTTTTTGTGGTCTTGACAACCTTTTGTGACAACTTTGCAACTTTGATAACTTTTGCAATTTTGCACTTTTGAGATCTTCAATTTCAATCCTTTCTTCACCTATTGACCTGTACATACACAAAGAGAGGAGATTTTTTTTGGTGGATACGGGTTTGCCTTGGTTAAACCCTAGTTTGGTATTTAAACCTTGAAATAAAATAAAATCATAAATGTAAGGAATGATGAATGAACAATGCTATGTTGCAACTCACCAAACCCTTGAATGGAGAGCCTTAGAGGATTGAATTCTAATACATCTCACTAAGGTCTTGATATTGCATTAAATGGCTTGATTGGATGTTGATCTTGATGCTTGAAACCTACATCACAATGTTAGCTCCAAAATCATGCATGAATGCAAATAACTTTGACATGATGCTTGAGATCTTGAATGTTGATGTAGAAGACCTGATACATCTACTCTTGAATGCTCTTGACAATAATATTGGCTATAAATTTTCTCCCTTACTTGTTCTTCCAATTCAAATCTAGTTTCAAAAGATAAAAATACCTTGTATTTATAGCTAATTTTCTAATTTCCCAACAATTAAACATCAAACTGTTGGCTCTCCTTAGGTTTTCCCTATTTTCTGTGGGGTGGTATATTTCAAGTTGGTTTCCTTTGTTTTTGTTGCCTTTTCTCTTTTAGCTAGTCTTATGGTCCAATGCTTTGATCAAAAGCATAAGTCTATGGGTTGTTATACCGGTTCTATGCTCTAGTCAAAAGCATAAGTTTATGGTTTGTTCATTCCTGGACCACTTCTTGTGAGTCTTGTTTTTGTGGTCTCACTTTTCGTGAGCCATCTTTTCCTCTATGGCTATTCTGTTATGGGTACTGGCCCTTCCAGTTTTAATCTAATCAAAATAATTAAACATCAAAGGCTGAAAATTGCAATTTGAATTCGAATCATAAAAATGCCATAAAAAAATATTAAAATTGAGATCCTCAAATTAAGGAGGATCCATTAACCCTTAGGAGAATGGGTTCTAGGACCTAGATCCAGGACACTCAATTTCCAAGGCAATTTAATTAATGTTTGCAATTGTTTAATAGAGGTTCCCCTTTTGCAAAATAGGATTAATTAGGCTTTAAATTCATAATTGGGTCAATTAAAGGCTTAATTAAGTAGACAATTAAATTAAGGGACCCAAACATGGAGTGAAAATGTAAAGGTGTACATTTTTCTACACCACAATCATGAAGAATTCCTTGATGTGGTCCCGAGGATCACCTTTCCCTTTATATTTATCAAATTTGGGGATTTTTAAGTGTTTGGGAAAAGTGTGGTTGCAATAGCATGATCAAAGGGATACATACA
The DNA here is from genome assembly GCA_007258455.2 of Sequoia sempervirens. Taxonomy (NCBI): domain Eukaryota; kingdom Viridiplantae; phylum Streptophyta; class Pinopsida; order Cupressales; family Cupressaceae; genus Sequoia; species Sequoia sempervirens. Next base: position 32,244 of record VDFB02141662.1, read on the forward strand.
TAATTATTGAAACTTGAATGATTTCTTGGAATTTATAGCTTGCAAATCCTTAAGTGTAGATTTCATATCCTCCCATTCTTGATTAGGAGTTGTTGATTGGGGGGAACTGCTAGATTGGAACTTGGTTAGTTGATTTATTGGTTTTGTGAAGATGGAAGATGGGAAGGTAGATTTAGAGGTGGATTAGTATATGATTGATGTTGTAGAAGATTAAAATGATTCTTGTTGATATGGTTGAGATGGATAAGAAAATTGTTGAGGTGGATTGTTGGATGGTTGATGAGGAAGTTGAGATTGATGTGATGGATAATGAGGAGGATTGTTGGATGGGTGATGAGGCCATTGAGATTGATGTGATGGATAGTGAGGAGCATTGTTGGATGGGTGATGAGGTGATTGAGATTGATGCAATGGATAGTGAGGAGGATTTTTTGATGGTTGATGAGGTCATTGAGATTTATACTAGGGGATGTTGAAGAGGATTCCCATAGGATTTCAAGGGAGCTTGAGATGACTGAGATTGATTTGATTGATAGTTACGAGTATTTTTGGATGGTTCATTAGGTGGTTGAGAAGGATAGGATTGTGACAAATATTGGAGCATATATTTTGTGGTGGTTTTGGAGTAGTGTATTGTTGTGGGGGTTGTTGAGATTGATACGAGGGATGTGGAGGTGGTTGAAGTGGAAAATATTAGTGTGATGGATCTTATGGGATATATGTGTGTTGGGTACAATATGGGGTATTTGGAGGTTGATTGAGGTATTGATCTTGTGGTATGATGGGATCAAGGGGAGGAGTTGATGTAGGATGTTGATGTTGTTGGGGGAGAAGTATGATTGTGAAGGAGTATTGTGGACACATCATGTGATTATCTCTCCACCTTTTGTGGGTGATCCACCTTTTGTGGTGATTATCACATTATCACCTTTCCACTTTAGGTGGAGTGATAATTTTTCCTTGTTGTCACATGTCATAAGATTACGATACTTGTCATAATCTTATGCCCTCCTATGTTCTCACCTTGGCTATATAACCAAGGGGTCTCCATGCATAGCACAACATTGTACCATTCTATCATCTCATATTATTGACATTGAATACAATTTATTCTTGTCATATTCTATCTCTCTTATGCTTGTGCTTTCTATTAGGCCTCTAGATCCTGGGTGGCTACCTTCGTAGCCAATTCTTACATGGTATCAAATATTTTGGAGTGCCTTTAGTTAGTCTTTTGGAGAGATTCTTGGAGGGTTCCATTTTTGGCCTTGTGTTGCAGGTGCATTTTGGGAGCCTGTTGCATCAGATCTGAGCTTGCCATTGTGTCTGGAGTGTCCGAGATAGTCAGATTTGCCTTTTGTTTCGTCTCAGTTGGACATCGAAGGCCAAATCTGCAAAGGGTTGAAGATTGGAGGTGGTTACCAGATCCAGGAGGGAACTACCACTTCGGAGCATTTTCAGCCAAAAAGGACACTACCATTGCATTCAGAAGGGTCAAGAACCTATAAATCGACTACCAATTCATCCAAATCGGAGCAATTTGTCCGCTGAGGCAAAATTTTTTCGCTGGCCGAGCCGTACGGCCTAGCCATTATTGTGTTGGTATGATTTCATTTTCTGAAAAAAAAAATTATTTATTTTTCTGTGGATTTTTTTTCAAAAAAAAAAATTCAAAATAAGAATTATTTCGCAGTTTTTTATTTAGTTGTAAAAAGTTAAAAAAAAAAATTAAAAAAAAATCTGCGGATTAAAAGCCACAGTACCCTGTACACTGCGGACATTGTACTCCGCAGAGTACCGCGACCTCTAGGAGCCACCACATGGCGGTACTGCAGCAGCCCCCACACGCAACCCCCGCTTACCGGTAGGCAACGGACAACTCCGTTGGCTAATTTAAAAATTCCGTCAACAAAAAAAAACTCCGACGAGCTTCCACCGGCAGGTGGCCAGTCAACAATCAATGACAGCTTTCCAAATATTCCATCAATGCAGAAGATTCCGGCATCAGCAAAATAATCGGCGGTTGAAGAATATTCTGGCTGCCTAAGGAATATTCCGGCACAATAAACGGCGACAAGAGCATATTCCGGCTAAATATTTTGACGGAGGATGACGGGGACGGTGACGTTCATACGACCGTCAAATTTAACATCGCCAGATCGGTGATGAGCATACAGCCATCAAATTTAATGTTGAAAATGATGACATCAGCCCTGCATGAGCATCTTTTGAAAAATTTAGACCCCTTCACGGATTGAGTTTTCAATTTTGCAGTTCATCTTCTGAGGCTCATATCTTGGTTGTTTTGAGGCCTTGTTTGGTGCAATTTTTTTTTGATCTAGGCTAATTTTTCGTGTACATTGCAGTGGTGAAGTTATTTTCTGATTTTGGTGCATGGATTTTCTAGAAAATTGGATTTGTCTCAGGTCTTGCTCAATTGTCACCGTTTTTGCAACTTCCAGGGCTCTGTTCAGGCTCATACAAACTCCTTTTCATGTGCCATTTTTTTTAAAGTGCATGATTTTTTCTGAACTTTACAATGGTGCTATCATTTTGTAGTGATTGTGATCAGAAATTGTACTTTCAGCACTTGGTCATTTTGGCCTATTTTGGCATTTGTAAGGATAAGATCTCAGTTTGGTCTTTTGTATCGGTCATTTGAGTCTGTTGTAGCCTACTTAAGGCTATTGTAAAACATTGAAAATCAAAAGAACACTTTGCTTGGCTTGCAAGTGGCCATTGTACATGCACTAATTATAAAGTGCCAAATCATCTTTTTTGAGGGGGGGTTCTTTGATTGAGTGAATTTGGGGGGGTGTCTTGAGTGATTGTGCCTCTCTCTCTATCTTGTTCTCTTTCATTTTGCTGCTATGGGTTCTCCTAAGTTTCCTTTGTTAACTCCACATAATTATGCTTCTTGGAAAATTGATGCATGGAGTAAGTTAATGGAAAAGGGATTAACTCATTATATTGATGGAACTGTTGTTGCACCATCTGATCCTCAAGCTAATCTTGTTGCTCATTTGGATTGGCTCACTAAAAATACTATGGCTCTTGGAACATTAAGGAAATATGTATCAAAAGATCTAATCTTTCAAATTGATAAGTGTACAACAATTAAAGAAGCTTGGGACAAGTTTGGTCAATTATATGGCCAAGTTGATGAGATTAGAGGTTATCAGCTTGAAAATGATCTCACAATGTTAGATCCCAAGAATTTTGATACAATTCAAGACTATGTCACTAAGGCAAATGAGCTAAGAGCACAACTTAAGGATTGTGGCATTGATAAGAAGGATGCACAGTTGGTCTACAATTTGTTGGGAAAACTTCCAGCAGAATATGCAGCATTTGTTTCTAGCTTCCAAACCGATCGCTTGACAGTTGGTAGTTATTTCACTATGCCATCATTTGATGCTTTTACAGAAATTTTGATGTTAGAGCAAGCAAAGTTGGTAAGCATGGGGATTCTCAAGTCTTCAAAGTCCAAGGCTTTGGTGGCTAATCAAGGTGCTCAAGGAAAGGGTTCCAATAAGAAGCAGAAGCAATCTTCACCAAAACCACAAGGAGAGAACCAACAATCTACTCCTCCACAACAAAGCTCAACTTCATCTTCTTCAAAGAAGTACAATAATTCAAGCAAGAGGGAGCAACCAACATCTGCATATTGCAAAAAGTTTGGTCATGGGGAGCATTGTTGTCATGTTAAGCAAATTGATGAGTTGAAACACATCCTTAAGAAGAATAATATCAACTTACCAACTGCATATCAAGAGGACTCATCTCCTTCCACTTCTTCTAAAGGAAAAGGAACAACTCTCATGGCAACAACATCTAGCTCATCACCTTCTTCTTCATCTCAATATGAGAAACATAAGGGGCAAGCATTTCTTGCTTTTGCAGATTCCAATTCAGATCAGTGGATCCTTGATTCAGGAGCTTCACATCATATGACTTCATCCAAGGATATGTACTCTTCATTTGATTCTTGTTCATAACCACCCATTTTGATGGCCAACAACACTTCTTTGGTAGTTTGTGGGAAGGGTTCTATTGATGCTGAAGGTGGAGCATTTAATGATGTTCTATGTGTGCCTACTTTGTCAAGGAATATCCTCTCCATCTATCAGATTACACATAGTGGTACAGGAAAAAGTGTAGAGTTCACACCAGATTCTGTCATTGTTCGGGATTTGCATAGCAAGGCTCTTGTTGCAGTTGGGGAGGTTGATCATCATTCTTGGTTCTACACCTTCTCATATTTTGCTCCTATTGATGATTCGGTCACCCTAGTGTGGACGCACTTGAGGAGATTGAGTATGGTTACTTGAATCTTGGAGTGCTTTCTACTCCTGAGGTTCTTGAACCTATTGTTCATACTCCATCTTCTACATTGACTGATGCACTTGATGATACTTGTGTTCCGACAGTTTCAGTACCTTGTGATTCAGTGCAACAGTGTATACCTTGTCTTCCAGCAACAACTTCATGGGATGACTACTTGTCAGACACTGGCAACTTGTTTGTGGAATCCTACATTGCAGATTTGGGAGACACATTTGACTATCTACATCTTCTCTTTGATGAAGGTGATTCTTCTTCAGTTGTTGTGAAGGAACACTCTAACCCTCCTCTACATGATCAATCTTTCGAGGTTGATGTGATTATGGATGCATATGTACAGCAATTGGAGGAGGCCACTTTCTCTTTTGAGGAGACATCGTCTTTGGAGTATGTTCTACCTACATCCTTGCTAGATCTTGAGTTGTCTTTTTTAGTAGATGAGAGTGTTGTTGCAAAGGGGTTCTCACATGTTCCAGGAAGTGACTACACCATTGCAGCTTCACATGGTTTGGGAAAGGAATCTTTTGGCATCAATACAGGGACATTTGAGCAACTTTCAGAGACTTCTTACATTTTGAGGGTTCTTCCTGTAACGCCAAATAAAAGCTTTTGCACAATAGACACACCAGAATCAAGATTAGAAGCACACATTCAATACAAAACTAAATCTAAAATGCAAATTCAAACGTTAAGCAACAAAGAACATGGGAAAGTAAAAACTTAATTAAAACTGAAACAATCTCACCAATTCCAAACGTATTTCCATGAATTATCTCGATTGCCCTTCTCCATTTTGCTTGTGTAGTATAATTGCTCTCAGATTTTCAAGTAAATTCGTGCAAGTATAGCCTAAGATAGTGATTAGCAAAATATTGAAGATTCAAGACAAAAGTGCTCTCAAAAGTTATCAAATTCGCGAGAGAGATTGGAATGAAGAATGACAAATCAATTTATAGAAAATTGATTATTCGAATGACAGGCCAAGATCGAAAGATCAACGGACGGTTGAGATTGACAGATTAGTCATGCATTCTGTTAACTGACAGTAATGACATGAGTGATTCGAATTAGAAATAGAATTAAAGATTAAATAAATGATTTAATCTTCAGTTTGGCATTCAA
>VDFB02141664.1:0-13414 GCA_007258455.2 Sequoia sempervirens
ACCATCATTTAGAATCCTCAAAGAGGCGTCAATGATCTTTGCAGTGGTGTTGGCATTCTGACAATCACCTTATGGGCTTATCGTACAAGTATCCGTACTCCCACTGGTGCTACCCCATATTCACTTGTCTTTGGATCTGAAGCCATTTTACCTATTGAGGTCGAGATTCCTTCCGTAAGGGTATCCCTGAAAGGCCACATTGATGATGAAGAGTACCGAGTGTCAAGACTCCATGAGCTAGAATTTTTAGATGAGCGACGACAGAAGGCACTGGACCATCTTCAAGCATACCAGAATCGCCTTTGTCGTAGCTATAACAGGAGGGTTTTGAATAGGAACTTTGACATTGGTGACCTGGTTTTAATTGAGAACCCAAAGAATCAAGGTAAAGAGACAAACTAGGAAAATTTGAACCCAATTGGTTGGGACTCATGTTGTTACAAGCAAAAGCTTTTGGATCGTGAGCATACCAACCTCACTCCGAAGGGGAACCATTGTCCACCAATCAATATATGACCAAGAAGTTCCCACGATATTTCGGGAGCCTTTGTCTTCATTTAGCAAAAAAAAATCAGAAAAACGAAAAAATTGTTATCAAGGTGAAAACCTGGAAAATAGGCATCTTGCTAACACCAAAAAAAATAAAAATTAGTTAATATGGAAAATAGTAAAGACAAATCATTCGTCCAATAGTGAAAACCACTTCGGTGGCGCTTTGGATAGGTACCATGGTGAAAACCTGGCAAACAGGCGCCATGTGTACTCAACTCTGCTCCTTTGTCTACTATTATTCTAATCTATCTTGTACATACACCACTTATTTGAACATCGTCCCTACCATGTATATAGCCCACTTCCCTGTACATAGTCTCTACCGTGTATATAGCCCACTTCCCTGTACATAGTCCCTACCGTGTATATAGCCCACATCCGTGTACATAGTCCACTATCCTGTACATATCCCTTACCTTTTGTGTCCATCACTTGTATATATCATTCCTAATAAGTGGTAGTCTTTTCCATATCTTGGAACAATTGACATCGAGAGCATTTCATATCCCCCATCTCACTCTATTCATAATCAATTGGTCTTATACTCGACTGGGGGCAAACGCTTGACATGTGTCATATTTGTTCTTACTTTGGCTATGTGGAAGATGAAACACCTTGGAAAAATCCACGAACATCACAAAATGACCTGAGAAAACACAAAAACATTAGAAAACATTTCAAAAATCCAAAAACGGAGTCAGAGTCAGTTGCGTTTGTCAGTCTTTGTCGTTTGTCGAACTATGTTGCCTCTGCGACTGGACGTAGGCAAGGCCATCTGCCGATGTGCCCCCGAGGTATTAGGTCAGTTTGTTTAGGTTTGTCTATATAAATTCATGCGTCAATCCATATGTCTATATGACATGGTCGTTCATTGTGTCAAACTACGAGGTCTCTGCATGTATAACGTAGGCAAGGCTATCAATCGATGAGCCCCCGAGGCCACACTAAGTCAGTCCATTAGGGTTCGTCGCATTCACTTTCACACACGTCTTCTATTTGTAGTCAGTCTTGTTGGTCAAGTCAAGTCAAACTACAAGGTCTCTGCGTGTACAACGTAGGCAAGGCCATCAATCGATGAGCCCCCGAGGCCACACTAGGTCAGTCCTTTAGGGTTTGTCATCACACATAGTCAATTATCCACACATCATATCAAGTCATGCAGTAATCTGGTGAACAAGTCAGCAATATCTCTGAGTTAAATCAGACAACTTGCCAAACAAAACAATCCAAACGGATCAACCAACAGTCTGCTACAGGATGTGTCCTTCTTGGAAACAGACGTTATCAAAACAATCAACCTATGTCTTATTCAGGATGAGTCCTTCCTGTGTAATCGACAAGGTCAAAACAATCAAACATAGCCTTACACAGGTTATCACATCAACGACATTTGACTCAATGTCTTATACGATACATGTCTTTCTGAAACCAGGCTTTGTCATGCCTTATATAGATAGTCATAACATCGAAACCAGACTCATAGTCTTATCTGGTATGTGTATCTCCTGACATTAGGCTCTATCACTCAATCCTTATATCAATCAAAACAAATCAAACAAACAAATCATGTTTTGGCAAATATTTTACTGGCTTTTTGACTTTATGGCTTATTTATCTTATCATTTATCTTGAATTGATGACTGGGATTCATGTTACTAGCTTTCTCAAGGATGTCCCATGAAGGATTTAGAGAAGCAACGATGTATCAGAATTCTATTTTCTTTGACTGCTGTCTGTTGACTATCTTTTCAATTTGATTTTGAGTCATGTTACTAGTTTCCTCAAGGATGTCCCATGAAGGATTTAGAGGAGCAATGACGTATCATGACCTGTCTTTTACTTTGTTTGCTGTCTGTGGTTTGTCTCGACAAAAGGACTGGGGCAACTTGTGCCCTTAGTATGAGTTAATGACAATCCTTGTCTGCGACTGTCTATTATTAGCAAGTGGATGACCTTGCACACCTTGATCTATGTCATATCATGGTGTTTTTCTCCATTTGTATTAGTCCCACCCAATGATGATAAAGTGCAATACCTTTTGTGATACAGCAAAATATCGAAGATTCCTAATACTAACATCTATCTTCTGTCTTGTCCTTCTTTGTTGATCTTTCTTTTCGCACTAACAGTTCTTCTTTCTTGCATTATGACGGAGTCCTGTGACACAAAACGGTATACATCATCCTGCATCAACATACTTGTTAGAAACATACATACATATAGGCACATTTCACGTTTAGATCATCATGACATAATAGACAATAATCATCATTTAATAGTGTATATCATAAGCAATCACCTGTAAATGCGTGCATCACACTACATTTGCATTAACACACATATTGTTTACATCATACATATAAGCATTATATTGCATCTCGTAAACATAAATTGCATACATCATATAGAATCATACAGTGCATACAATCATCCATCGCATAGGCATATCATATAAACATCACATGTATAAATAAAGACTACATAATCCATACATAGACATGCATATCATGAGAATCACTGCCAAAATCATATATATATAGCTCAAATGTGTCATATGACAATGTCATAATGTATCACAAATACATGGAAGCCCACAGGCTATCGGATCAAAATACAATGTCTCAAATAGACATCAAACAGTATCTCTATCCTGAACTACCACTGCCATCATGTTGGGAGTGTGTGGGAGACTAATGCTGGGAACCTGCTAATCTCTGAGCTGTAGGAGGTCTGTCATAGGGCCCTGCTCTACGTGGCTGATCCACTCCCTCTGTGCTCACTATCCGTGTGTGGGTCCTGGTCTGAGACCTACTACTCTGTGCTACTGAAAAACTGGGAGCTCGTCTCTCTAGGGGAACCTCTGCCTCATACAAATCTCGGTAGTATCTCTCCCTCTCTCCGGCTCTGACCAACTCTCTGGCAAATGCTGCTGATGGTCCTGTACATAATGACCTGAGCTATGTGAATTTCTGCTCAGTCTCCTGCCACCATACTACTGCCTGATCCCTCTCCACCAAGGCTCTGTCTCTCTCCACCCTGTAGGCATCTCTCTCTGCCATCAACACTCTCATCTGCTCCTCCAAGGAGGCAACCTGGGCTCGTAACATATCAGTGTCGGGTACCTCTACCTCTGTCTCATCCTGACGAACCCTGTCTCTCCCATCCTCCTCCTCGTCTATCTCCTCCAAGATCTGATCCCTGATCTCTCTCTCGTGATAATCATCCTCATCATCGTCCTCCTGGTAAGCACCTAGCAATCCAAGGGCATCAATCTCTACCTCCTCTCCCACTACCTCCTCTCCAATGACCTCCTCACCAACTGCCTCCTCGACACCTATCTCTGCCTCTGCTGGGATATCAGGGATGTCTAGGATCACTGCCTCTGCCGGCTGATCCTCCTCACCACCTCTGGCCACATCTGGCATGGCCACATCCTGCTCTCCTCCTCTCTCCTCTCGAATCGGTGACAAGGCTGGTCCTCATCCCCGTCGACCATGTCTCCCTCTCCTACCTCCATGTCTGCCACCTCTGCCATCATCCCCTCCATCACCTCTGCCTCCTCGGCCTCCTCCTCTACCTCGTCTGCCTCTGGGACCTGTACCACGCCGCTCTACCGGCGCTGGCTGCCCTGGATCTATCATGGGAATCGGCCTATGTGCAGCCCACCACTGATCGTAAGCTGGAGTGGTCCCTGGATCTGCTAGTCCACCCCTCCACCCGCATGGCTGTGCCTATAGCGCATCAATGTCTGCCTCCGCAGTGGCGACGGGAACCTCTGGTCCCCACAGCAATACCTCTCGTGATGACCTGGAAAACTCTGCCCTGCCTCGAGGTACATCCTGTACCTCTCCATACTGTCTCAGGACCCAGTCTGGCAACTGCCGCTCTATAATATGCATGTAGGACACTGTCTGTCCCACCAAATACTATGTCTGTCTGCAGAATGGAAGATGCTCGTCCTCATCTGACCGCACCTCGCAACCCAGGTACGGTCTCCATGTGAACTCTTGCATAAGGTCTATCGCGTGTCTGAAATAACCAGTGTCCCCAATATGGTGCTGAGTAGTGGCCCCCGCATAACGAAAAGCATATGGCGCTCCATGAGGTACATCAACTATAACCGGTGGTCTGAATATAGTAATATGCTCCCACGCCCAAACCATCAAAAGTGTGGTACCGCAGCTCATAGACTGTGCCTCTCTATAGGAAATGTCATGCAAGTGGAAGTATAACATCCCTAGCACACACGAACCCCAAGCATATACGACTCGGCGCTCAAGCATGCCCACTAACATCTCCCCCCATCCTACAGGGAATCCATGTCCTCGGCGGTCAGGCAGTACTATACCGCCTATCAAAGTCGCTACTAGACAGTCTAACTGTCTATACCTTTGAGCCAGTATCCGCCATCTAATCTCATAATCGTCCACCCCTAGCTATCTAACGTCAGCGTGGGGGTAATATCTGCACATCTCAGCTATCCCCCTCTGTATATCATACACTACCCGTGTCCCTCTAATAGGCAGTCTCAATATCCTATAAACATCCTCTAGAGTCACTGTAGCCTCTCCAGTCGGAAGATGGAACGATGATGTCTCTGAGTGCCACCGCTCACATAGTGCTATCAACAAACCCCGATTTGCCCTAATTTGGGGCATATCGGTCACGTGCAACAAACCCAAATGCCATAGAGTCTGTCGCTCAGCCGGTCGTAGGCTATCTCTGAATCGAAACATCGTGGGTCTCGACTCACGTGTATAGATAGGGTCAAGTACAACCTGCAACAACATGCCTCATGTCAGCCTGAATCATCTATTCTAGTGAAAAATGACTGTTTTAACATAAAATGCAAATGCATCGTTATTTTGCAAATGCGTCATTTTTTTACACATGCGTCGCTTTTCCACAAATGCGGTTCACAAATTACATGTGCGTTATTATTAATCAAATGTGGTTAATAATTATCAAATGTGTGCTAAAACTATCATTTGCGTTGCATAATCTCAAATGCGTTTCTAAATAAGCAAATGCGGCTATGAATATGCACATGCGTTTCAGGAAATCACATGCGTATCAAAATAAACAAATGCGTATATTCATATGCACATGCATTGCAAAAGTTCAAATGCGTATCACAATTATCAAATGCGTAACAAAATAAACACATGCAGTTATTTTCTAAAACTAAGCCTAACCAGTCGGTGTTAAAATGCAAATGCGGCTTTTCGCAGTCACATGCGTCATTCGCGCATACACATGCGGTGCAAAATAAAACGTGACGCATAACTTAAAATGCAATAAATATCTTAAAATACGCGCAAATCAAATTTTTTCAAAAGGTAAGTTTTAGGTCCATACCGGGGGGTCTGCACTGGCTGGTCTCTGAAACGTCCGGATCCTGTATGCACGATGATGGGTGGCTGGAACTAGAGACATCCTCGCTGAAAGTCAGAGCAAATTTTGAAATCTCTAAGCTAGGTGGGTGCAAATGAATAGTTTTTCACCCCAATTCCAATATATACCTAGGGCTTAGGTGGCATTTCTTTCTTACTGGCCATGTAAACCTCCATTTTCTATCATCCCGTACTCGTCCCTCCCGTTTTCGAATCCAATTCCGTCAACTGCATTGCATTTCTACCTATCTACTGGACTAATCGGGCACATTTCCAAAATTTTCTGCATATTTCGGAAATTTGTCACTTTTCCCGAGGGGGCATACCTTCACCTATTCTGTCACGGGCATGACTGGGGCATATTTTTCGCCGACTTTTCTTTGACACAGCGTACAAGCAACATTTGTATCCAAGAGGGCAAATATCATGAACACCGGTTTAAGCACGCGGCTTCCATATTCTTCATAATTCTGAATTTATTTCTATTGATTAAATAATCTTGGTATTTGGTGTTAAATCTTAACATTAGTGCTTCTATTGGTAGTAATCTTAATTGTTTAATTGAATTCATCTTCTATTAATTCTTCTATTAATTAAATAATCTTGGTATTTAATTAATTCTGTGTCTTTATTCTACACAATTAATTAAATGGCGCTTGTTGTTTGGTATCTTTACTAATTAGCATATGCATTATTTCCGGAATTAAATGAAATTCTTCATTTGTGTTTACATTTAACTTTATCATTCGGCTATGAATTAAAATGGGGTCATTATTTATTTAATTATTCATTTAAAATCCCCTTCGTCATTTAATTAAATAAATCTTATTTATTTAATTATCCTTCGAATATTGAGTCTCTTGAATTAAATGAATTATTTAATTCATTAATTCTATTTTAACACATTCTTCTATATTTTAGATAATTATGTGAGTTATCTAAGTATTCACTTTTATTCAACTCGACATCTATTTTGTGGATTCGGTTAACTATTGATTTAATGTGTGAGTGAAGTCTTGAAGTATCTCTTGAGTCTAATCATGTAATAGATCCACTTCTAACTCAATTGGTATATTAATTAAATATTCTTATTTAATTAATTAAAGTGTAATAGTATATTCCAGAATAAGAGGATTTGCTTTTTAATCAATCTTTATCTTTCAAAATTGCAAAGATGCTCATTTTCAAATGAAGCTGAAAGTTGGTATTGTTTAATCTTTTAATTCTATTTCTAATTCGAGATCACTCATGTCATTTCTATCGATTCTTCGAGAATGCATGTCAATCTCTCAATCTGGCAGATGCGTTGATCTTTTCAATCACGGACACAATGGATTCGAATAATCAATTTTCTATAAATTGATTTGTCATTCTTCATTCAATCTCTCTAATTTTGTAACTTTTGGAGCACATATCTTGAATCTTGATATTTTTTAATCACTGCATCTTAGGGCTATACTTGCTTTCAAGCTTGAAAATCACGGGAACCGGAATTATACTACACAAGCAAAATGGAGAAGGGCAATCGAGATGATTCATGGAAATACGTTTGAAGATTGGTGAGATTGTTCTAGTTTTTAATTACGTTTTTACTTTCCCATGTTCTTTGTTGCTTAACGAATAAATTTGCATTTTAGATTTTAGCATTGTATGCATGTGTGCTTCTAATAATCTTGATCTTTGTTGTCTATTGTGCAAGCATTTTATTTAGGTGTTACACTACCCCCAATATGGAAGCCAATGCCTCTTTATCTTTGTCAGTCTCATGTACCTATATATATAAAATAATTTTTTTCTTTTAAATTTAGAAATAAAAAACCAAAAACTAAAAATCAAAGAAATAATGGAAACATTTACAAATCTATAAATTGACAATGAATTACCTCATTGTAGCCAGAGTTTTCTCTCTTTTCTCCCTTCCCTCTATTGCTTGACATTTTCTATCTGCATGCCATACTTTTCATGAGCTATAGAAATAGAGAATGAATGGCCAAGAAAATATGAAGCTTAGAATGCAAAAGGTGGTCATGAAACTCAGCCAGACAAATGCCATGATGATGTTAGGGTTTCGAGCTAAATGAGCCTGTAGCTTTATGCTAAGGCAAAACCTAAGTTTGTGTTTTCTCCATGAAATAGAAGTTCATGACCGAGGGTTTTTAAAACCCATCTTTCTAAAAACACATGAAATGTACAAAAATGCATAGAATCAATAGGAAAAACGAGGAGAACCAAGTATGGATCCGTGACCACAAATGCAAGAGGGTCCTCATAAATGAAAGGATCATAAACCTAACACACAAAATATTGCATTTGAAGTACATAGAAACATGAATTTGCATCATTTTGCATTCAAATGAGCTTAAATCGAGCTTCTTCTCGCAGATATTTAAGAGGGAAATGCAAGACTCATGGCAAAGAACTTACCCAATTTGTTGTTCAGAAAGTGTGCTCCAAAAACCCACGGGTATGGCTTCCAAAAAACTCAAGCCAAGCTCTCCAATGGTATCCAGAGGTGATGAAGACGTATCAAGTGAGAATAATAAAATACATCAAAAAATACAATCATGACTGCGATGCCCTCCTCTCCTCTGATTTTATTTGCTTTCCACCATTTCCTTCATGCGAGATTTTTTGTTTGTTTGTTTTTGATTCATTAGTCAACACTAAAGTCAGTGTAGTTAACACTGACTTAGCACCGAATTTCAGCCATAATGTAATCTCTTTGGGGCACCAAAGGTGGCACAAAGTGTGCCTAATTTAGCACCTAGCCGTGCCAAGTTGGATAAAATGTTGTCATTTAGCACCTAGCTTCCCTGTTGTCTTCAATCATTTATTTGTATCATTAAATTAGTAATAGGAGTTTAACTAAAGGAGAAATATCCTAGCCTAACAAAATCCTCAATAATGTCTATCGACACGACCCCTCTTAGACATAGGTTGTAGACATCAAGATAAAAAATTATAGACATCCAATTCAATGAAGATTATATCTATAGTTAAGGTTTAGTTCTACATGTAGGTTCATATTTTTATGCACTAAGATCAATTCCATATCCATGGAAGTGTATTGGAATGAAGAATCATGAATTTTTATAGTTTTGAGATAGTTTTTTATAGTCCTAGTTATTGTTGCACTAATAAATCACTTAGCAACGTCTAGCATAGTCATATCTTCATTGAACCTAGAGCTAAATACCATTATTTTTATTATTTAATTTTGAGAATTTATTTTAGTGGTGTTATTACTCTCAACTCTTTATCCTGGGAAGGTTATATTATTTATTCATTTTAATTTAATTAATTTACTTGGGATATTTATGTGAGGCATGTTATTTTTCCTTACATAAATTCATGAACCAAATATTCTTAAACACACTCAAGTTTCATCCTTAGAATTTATCCTTCTACATTAAGGTTATAAATCTAACATTTTTAAGTAGATATGATTCATTTTATACTTTATTGGGATTGGATGCACCCCTTATCTATTTTTCATTGCTATTATCTTGATTAGGGTTTGGGATTTTTTTGTGTAATCTCTTTGATTCCACTAACCCACCCTTATTTAATGTATTATTGATAGATCATTCACCATGTATTATCATATATATATATTTGTCTATTGCCTTATCCATGCATATATTACATATTTTGACATGTTTTTACACTTTGTTAGATCTCATCATTCCATCCTAAAGTAGGTTTCAATCAAGAATAAGGAATCCAATCTCTAGTTTTCAAAGAGAAAATATCTATGATTTTAATGAATTTGTGGAAGAAGTGTAAGGTAGAGAACCAACTAAAATTATTAGTAATAGGTTTTCTTTCATCTAGGATAACAAGGGACCATGGAAGGGATGCTCAACTAAAATTATTAGTAATAGGTTTTATTTGTAGTCAGCTTGTAAATAAATGTCTTTTTGATGTGAATTTGTAGTCATGTTGTAATCATAAGATTTGAGCTCTAGTTGTCAAGATTTCACGTGTAAAATTTTTGTGAAGAGAAAAATGTTGCAATGTCCTATTTTGTTTTTCATAGTCCGTAGATTAATGAAAAGCAAGTGTATTAACAAGATAATTTCAACAATATTCTCTTGGTGCATAGCTGTTATGTGACTATTGTCATTTTTGTGTATTATAGGATCCAAAGGAGGCCATGGAGAGGGGACATGGATAGCGTAGAACTACTAAATTGTAGATAGGAAAGTGGGTGGAAATAGATATGACAAAAAATTCTACAGATACAATAGAGGTAAGAAGAGAAAGAAACCTCAACCAAAGGAGGAAGGTGTATATGAATTCACAAATGCTACAACATAGAGGAGATAAAATCATTTTTTTGTCCATGAGGCCTCTGAGGTCAAACTTATTGGTTGAAAATGCACAAGAATGGTGATTAAATGTGATTCTATGTTCAAAGGAAAAGTTTGAAAATTAGGATGGCCAAAACATGATATCAATATGTCAAATATATGACTAAAGTGAGGTTTTGTGTTGGATAGCATATTCGTTGAAATGATACAATTGGTGTACTAAACATTATTTACTATGTTGTGTATTATAGGGGCCAAATGAGGCCATGACAATAGATGGTGTCATATCAAATGATGACACAATGGATGAAGCAGGACATTAGGTACTCAAATTTTGACTTAACTTAGGAAAAAATGATCTGATGGCATTTTTTGATACGTCCATCTTTTTTCATAGTATTATTGAAATTTATAATGTATTATCCAATCTTGACATAAATTAATGCATGTTGTTGATTATTTTAGATGTAGATTGGAGCAAATGCAAAGCGTGGGCATTCAACTAGCAAAAGAACAAGATATGTACATGGACATGGACCAAAAACTGTTAAATCACGTAGAGGACAGTCGATGGAAGAGGATATGACAATGGATCCTACAGACACAACAAATGATTGCATTGAACAAGAGGTTGGTCAAGACTATAGTACATGGGATGAATACTTTGAGAAAATTGTCGTTTGTGGATGTTCTGTATGTCATGGAAAGAAACAATTCAAACGAGTGATTGTACAAAGACATTACATATATGATGAGCTTCTAGTAGTAGTATGCCTCCTACAATTGATTCAAATCCAATAGGAATTGTGGTAAGGAATTTTCCAATTTGATATAAATAACATGTACACTTTGTTTAAACATTGTTTTATATTATTTAAATAACTAATTTTTTTCTTAATGGATACTTGCAAGATAAAGTTTTTGGTTTAAAGTTACCTGGATCACTGACTTCCATCCTAGAGGGAAATGATCATTTATTAGATGATACATCTAACAAAATATATGTGCCAATATTCCAGCTCAGAATATGAGGAGTTGATGAAAATAAGTAACAGAACAAGAACCAGTTTAAAGATGCATAATTTGCTTAAAGAAAAGGGAAAGGTGGACTACATACCCTATAAGAATGAATGTGATGGAGGTGATGACTTTCCCCTGAGTTTGAGATCAATTTACAAAGAGACATTTGATCATAGACTATATTGCGCTTGGCCTAGTGATCAAAAACTACCTAGAGTGTACAAGGTGTTTCAATTTTGGGGATACAACTACATGATACAACCCTCCAATATTCATGGAGCGAATCTAGGACTCTTTATTGTCCAAAATATACATGTGGGATCTAAACATAGAAACAATTTAGAACAAACCACTAGGAGATTAATGTCATATTATGGTCCATCATATTACAGTGGTGAATGGAGAAGGATAGCAGAATATAAGCCTAACATGTCAACATATGGTCTAAATTCAAATATGTATACACATCATCTCTAGTTGGAAAGTGGAAAAGAAATGAATAGAGGTCATATTATGTATATAGATGGACATGTATACACACACACAAATATTGCAGGATTTATAAATAGTAGTAAGGGAAGGGACCCTACTGGAAGACCGAATTATCAATTTGTTGAGGTTATATATGATAAAGATGGAGATATGGAAAGAGAGGTTGATAGATTGATAATGGTTGAGGCTATTATGGACCTTACCATTGGGGATGAGTTATTGATTGATTATCTCTTCTTAAAACGCACTCCTGCGTGAAAGAAAAGGAAAGAACAAGGTCTCCCTAAGGATGTTCCTAAGGGAAAAAAACCAAAGAATAATAAATGAGTGTGGACTGATGTTTTATAAACTATGTTGTCAAAATTGTGTTTTATTTAAATTATCTTATAAAAAAGGTAGTATATAAAATAATGTTCCTTTATTCAATTGATGCATATATGTTCATACAATTTTTATTTTAATTTTTTAAGCCATATTTGATTATATTTCTTTGAAATTGATACATTTATGATTTATCCAATTGTTTCCAAACATTAAATAATGCTTGTATTTGTTGATAGGTAGAAGATGTTGATGAAACACATACTAATACCCATGATCCAACTACGTTATTATCCAAACCATCCTTTAAACAATACTAGGGTGAAAAGAGCAATATTGAAGAGAATACTACTAGCTGAGAAATTTGAAGAGCCGATGAGATTCACATACACTGATGACTTGCCACCTAGCCCTAATGATGATGATCATGATAGTGAAAATGTAGTGCATGAAGAAGAATTGAATTAAATTCTTACAGGTTTCTTTGGGGATGGAAACAGTGATGACAATAATGATTATATGGTTAACATTAATGATGATAGTAGGGGTAATTACCACCAATGTAATGTTGATGATAACAACTTGAAAGACTCCATCAAGCAAGCAACAAAGACACCCATGTTCAAATCGGGTGCAAGTAGAACCTCAAAATTGGCATGCACATTAATATTATTAGAAATCAAGTCACTATTTGGTTGGTCAGACAAAGGATTCACTACCCTATTGAAGTGAGTTGAAATCTATTTCTTACTTTGCATTGTCAATTGGTGTACATAATTCGTAAAAAATCATCTTCATTTATATTTATTTAAGGGGATTTTAAAACCATACATTGTATATAAATAGTCCTAGTATAGATTGACATATCAAACATGTTCATCATAAGTCAAACATTCAATTGATTTAATCTCTGGAAATCTTACAAGGCAGTTAAAACTAAAATATTCCCTGAAGAGAATGTGTTGCCATCAACTTGTAGAGAGGCACGTTTGTTGTTGGTTGAGTTGGGGATTGAATATAAGCAAATTCATTCATGTAAAAATGATTGAATTTTATACAGAGA
The DNA here is from genome assembly GCA_007258455.2 of Sequoia sempervirens. Classification (NCBI taxonomy): domain Eukaryota; kingdom Viridiplantae; phylum Streptophyta; class Pinopsida; order Cupressales; family Cupressaceae; genus Sequoia; species Sequoia sempervirens. The sequence goes on from VDFB02141664.1 coordinate 13,155, forward strand.
TGAATATCAAAACAAGGTAGAATGCCCTGTATGCAAAGAGAAGAGATATTGTACAAATGTACAAGGTGCTACATTTGTAAAGAAGGTTTTACATCACATGCCAATTATACCTAGAATTCAATGAATGTTTCGTTGCATGTCACTTGCACAATTGATGGAATGACATGCAAAGAATAGGAGTAAAGATGGATTCATGCAAATTCTGGTCGACTCCAAAGCAATGAAACACATAGAGGAAAAATGGCCAAGAAAATTCAAAG
>VDFB02141665.1:0-13623 GCA_007258455.2 Sequoia sempervirens
TGACATTATGCACTTATCTTTCCTTTCAAAGGCATCATCATCAAACATCTCATTGAATGCTATGTACGGACTAATGTAAAATATAAAATACAATATAAAATATCACAATTTCATGGAATACAACATAAAATATCATCAACTACAGTTTGACTTTGGAATATGATTCATGAAGTGCAATATAAAATAAAATATCATGAAGTGCAATGATTCACAATTTCATTGAATACAATATAAAATATCATCAACTATAGTATGGAATAATGGAATTTGATCCTGGGATCCATGAAGTGCAATATAAATACCTAAAAGTTGCTAACTCTCTTGAATCTCTTTCATTTCCCAAATGGACTCAGGGTCCTTAATCTGACATTCATCATCAGATAAAGTAAAAAAGTCATCTTGAATTCGATTCCAAGTCTGCTCTTCATTTTCTTCAGCCTGTGTCTCAAATTCAACATTCATTATCATTTTTGTCAATGTCAGTTGTCTAAGTCCCATTGCCACTACCAGTGCCACCAGTACCAACCTTTGGAATTGGAGTGTTGCATAGCTTGGCCCATCTTCTTTCACATGCGGACCTCCAAATTATGAGTGCCCTTTCAAAAGAAAATTTTTTGACATTATACGCAGTTCCTTTCATCCTCAAGCAATTTTCCAAATTCTTGTCTAGTTTGTTTCTTAAATTTGATTTCAAAAACCCCAATGTATTGAAAACTCTCTCATCCTCCACCGACCCCAATATCATTGTTTGACATAAATCAGCAAGTTTGAAATATTTTGATATCGAACCACACAATATTTCACTCTGACCTAAGCTTGTCCAAACCTTTTTTATTGATCCCAATTCAAAGGCCTTTTCCTTGCCTATGGATTTATACTGGTCCCTCATAGCTATTGCAAAATTCCCACATTGTTTTCTAAGCTTAGCTTCATCTAAAATGCCTTCTATTTTATGCTCATCATATGTTACAGTTTTCAAAAAAAATTCAATCAAGATTTTTACCTGAGCATGAAAAAATGTGCGGTTATCTTAGTTTTCCCAAAATTGAGGATACACAATACTCATGGCTTCAAGTATTTCATGTTGAGGGAATCTATCACGAATCTCTGAGGAAAAAGATTTTGCAATTTCCTTCAAATTATCACCAATAGATTTAACAATGCCTTGAAAATATTTTGTGTTAACAGTTACTTCTCTGGTGGAGTGCTTGGTTGTCTTACATTGGTACATTTGTATCTCATATCCACGTACATAGATGCATAATTTCCCTCTTGCATTAAACTATTTAAATAATTATTAGGATCATTCAAATCAGTAATTTTCTGCCACATGAAATAATTTGGGCCATCTTGTGCTAGATCTAGATATAGATGATTGAGGGCCAAGCATGTAAGTTTACGTAGATTGGCATATTCATTAATATACATAGTTCTATCTTGGGATTTCTTCACAATCTCGTTTATTGCATCCAGCATGAGGAGAAGACTAGTTCAAGTCAAGAGTGTCTCTATATTGCTTAACCTATGTAAGAGGTTAGGAGCTTTGTCTACTGTGTTGTGATGCTCGCACATCACTCTAATCAAAGATTGATATTCTGAAAGAACTCGTTGCACTGGTCCATACAGGGAGATCCATCAGGTATCGACATCCTTGAGAAGCTTGTTTCCTGGTGTTATTCCCTCAACAAAAATTTGAAATTATGTGAAACATTTAGGAGTTCGGCAGAAGTATGCGTGGATCTCGTAGACTAGATTTTTGACTTTTGATACTGTAGGAAACTTGCTAACAATTTTGAATACTAAATTCATTATGTGGGTCATGCAGTGAATTCCAAGCATGTATGGCACACAAGTAGTTTGTAAATTTGTGCAAACACCAATCCTTTGATCTTGCATCACTGTAGCTCCATCAACTCCTACACACACCAATTTTTCCACAATTGTCAACTCATCCATACCTACAATTTCATTCAAATATTTGTTGACTAGTTCAAATATATTTTGTGTTGTTGAATTGTTCTTCATTTTATGAACACAGAGAAGATGATCTTGGTGAACATGTTGTTGTATAGTATGCATATGCATATAGACCCAAGAAGTATTGTCTACCGTAGTAACTTCATCTAAAGATAATGCAATGAAATTTAAATCTTTTACTTTATCCTTTAAATCTTCCTTTTCCACTATAGCAAGACATTTTTCCCAATCCCATCCAATGTTTACTGACCCATGTGACAAGGGATAGTGAGGAAAATTCAAATAAGATAATAAACTAGAATATTCTGGGTAGTCTGTCATAGGACGCCCTCTAGACAAAATATGAAAAACAACACTCATCTGAATAGTTTTTGACATATTTTCTCCTTCCATTGCTTTTCCAAATTGAGCCTCAAGTGTACCTTTACATGCAGCAATGTTCGACATTCTTTTTTCATGCTCTTCATAATCCACAACATACTTAACATGAAGACATTCTTCCTTTGATTTCCATCGTACGACTAATTATTCCTTTCCATCTATGATTTGTTTTTCATAAACTTTACCGATATGATTTTCTATAGTGTCAATCTTTAACTGCAATGTCTTGGCTCTTCCACATTTCCAACTACAAATCTTACATTTGGCCAATGTTTCCTCTCCAATATTGTTTGCATTGCCAGTCCCCACTAGTACCATGAATGGGTATTTTGAAAACCAACCAAGTTGAAAACTCCTTGTCATTTCCCACTCGTGCCCCTTTCTTGGTTTATTTTTCCTTTTCTTGCTACCAACATCATCATCCTAATCCAAGTCAATTATCTCATTTTGTCTAACCGGGCCCAGGGTATCACTTGGAACATCTTCTATGGTATTGCTATCCTGATTTGATAAATTTTGATTTAAATCATTGACAATCTCAACTTGACCTTCCAGTGGCGGTGAGGTATTGGGAATGCTACCAATATTTGGTGGAACAGTTGATGATGTAGCTCCATCTTGACCTGATGGATCAGAAGCTTTGACAATTCCAAAGTAAGACTATATGGTACGTCTAAGTTTTGGGCATTTTGATGGCCTCCCAGTCTCTTCACCACCCTCAGGAGCCTGGGGAGTGGCAAGAGTCTCTTCACCACCCTGAAGAGTGGTAGGAGTCTAAGGAGCAACATGAGCCTTACCACCTTAAGGAGCGGAAGGAGTCTGAGAAGCAGTAGGAGTCTCTTCACCACCCTGAAGAGCAGAAGGAGTCTGAGAAGCAGCAAGAGTCTCTTCACCACCCTGAGGAGCAGCAGGAGCCTTACCCTTCCTGCTTGAGTCGCTTGACATATTGATCTATGATTTGCTTGACATATTCATCTCTCACTTTGAATAAAAACTGGAAAAAAATGTCTTCTTGTTTAAGGACAGAGAATAATAATATAGATCCCATTACCTACTCAATATCATCTTTAATACTAAAGCAAGAATGGAAAAGAGATAAAGAAAACTTATTATTATAACTAATAACACTATGAAGAAATGATCACTCACCTTTAAGTCTATGTTTTCAACTTTGGCTGACTTCCGAATAAAAGACACTTTCGATTGTAGTTACTTTTGTTCATGGAATGGATTAATAATAAATCACATATCAAATTCAATACCATGGAATACTATATAAAATATTTGGCTTTTCCTAAACTTAGTCGCTAGTCCTTAGAGTTATATAACCTTGTCACGGAGTTCTAAATTTTCATAACTTCATGATTCCCCGACTTGGTTGATGGTTCACTTTGTTGAGTTGCAAGTCTTTCTTGTTCATCTTTCTACCCAGTGGGGTGGGTCAGAGTTTTTGAAAACTTCAAAACTTCAGAGTTTGGTTCTAACTTCTAATATTCACTTTGTTGAAGCAAGAATGGAAAGAGATAAAGAAAACTTATTATTATAACTAATAACACTATGAAGAAATGATCACTCACCTTTTAAGTCTACGTTTTCGGCTTTCGCTAACTTTTGAATGGAGAAGTAGAACCTCATAACCAAAAAAAATGTGTAAGAATAAATGACACTTTCAATTGTATTTATATCAAGCCATGATTCCATATTTGGTGAATTCCACGGGATTTTGAAATGGTATATTAAAAATTTGGTGAATCTCGCATGCTTATACAATGATACATTATAATTTTCAAGGTGAAATGTGTCCTCAAATGTAATTATTTTTTAATGTTATTGGCAAAATAGGTCCTCATGGCTTAACTATTCTCAATGAATCATGTCAGCCTGAAATATTTGTTTGAAATTATGTTTTTGTCAATTCTGGACAGTGAGATAAATCAAGTTGATGGTGTTGGTCAGTCAATTTTCCAATTGGTGAAGATTCACCACTAAAGTTTTCCCTGATCAATAGGTTAAAACTAGTTTCTTGCAAATCTTACCACTCCAAGAGCTTTCCAAGGTTGAGCTATGCCAAGTGAAAGCCAAAAACACACCAAAATAGAAATTCAAACTAGAAACTTGTTTTTGGTTGATGTTGATTGTCAATCTGCCTAGATGCTCCTACATCATACATGTAGGGTAGGAAAAAAATTGTGAGTATAACTCACAAAATAAGTGGAGTAGTAGAACTACTCTTTCAGTTTGTGGACAACTTGTAGTGAACTCCATCATTGATTTAGACAAACGTAATTTCTTCCTCCACCTCTTCCAACACTGAGTCAAGACACTTGTCATCCTCCACCAATTGTGCACTTTATTCCTCCTTCCTCTTATGGACTCACATCCACCATAGACCATCCTCCTTCACCATATCTCTTCTTCCTTTCTTTCCTTCTATGTGGGATCCAACCACCTCCACCAAGTTCCTCCTACACCATCATCTACAACCTTTATACACAAACATGCAACATCCGCACACCAATCTGCAACTAAAAATTCATCTTCTACTACTGCAATCTCTTATTTAGAAGGTAAATAATCATCATTTTAAAAATAAAAATCAAAATTTATCTCATCTTTCTTTGCTACTCCAACATCATCTTCTTCATCCTCAAAACCCTGCATGTATGAATTTTCACAAGGTTGTTAAAATTTCTCCCATGTATTTATATCCTCCAAAGGACCATTGCTTGCTACATCTCCTTCTTTATTGTCTGCATTAAAGACAACATTAGAAAAACAATGGAATTTATCTTCTCACATCTGCATCTTTCTATCATCTTCATCCAACATTTTCCTCTCAAATAACCTATCTGACATCCTCATCTCTTCTTTCAACAATAGATCCTCTTCCTCACCAACCCACTCATCAAATTTAGGACCATCCATGTTCATAATTTTTTATTGCAAACTCTTCTTCATCCACTTCACATAATGCACTCCATTCATATTCTATCATTACAACTTGTGCCTCATTATATTCTCCATTTGTGTGGGCTATGATAGGACTTTGAAAAAATTTAGTGGTTCCATGGTTACATTTCAAAATTTTGGGTTTCTAACTAGCCATCTTAGGATAGGGTTTTCATTCTCCATTCGCTAGTGTTCATCCTTAGGGTTAGAACCCTCCTAAAACCCTAATAGTGTTAAGCCTCAACCTTTTGTTCTAATATTTCATTGACTTGTTGTAGTTGGTTCCCAATCAATTAAGAAACAACTTAATCCATTGGTATCATTCAAAAACTGACCCATTTTTCCTAGTAAATACTAATTATATTCATCCTGACATATTTGCCTAAGTCCTAAGTCTAGTAGGCTAATAATTTTCATTTTTTTATATCTGAACTTTAGCCATAGGTTTGAAATATTTTATGTCCATGCCTTAGTCAAATAACCTAGGGATGGCCTCTCTTTAAGTTATAAACTTAAAGCATGTGTGCTAAAAAGTCTTAAGGATGTGGCCTGGCCCCACATATGATAGCTACTTAACTCCCATTGCTTCCCCGCCAACCTGGACACTATTAAAATATTCAAGAAAAATGTAGTGCAGGATAGCGGGCATACATCACATGTCAAGTTTCTTTAATGGGCTCATAAATCTTTCCAAGGATGTTATGGTGGGCCCTTCATCTAACGGTTGAGATAAAAGATATAGATGAAATCTGGACCATTCCCCACCATCCCGCTGGAGGTCTTTAAGTGGATTTAAGAGGCATGTGGGATAGCGGGCAGCTAACACGTGGCATCATCTTAAGTGTTAAAAATACTATTGAACAAATGAAATATTTCACCAAATATTTTTAGGCGACTTAGGGAAAGCTAAAGGTCATGCTACTAAAGGGACTTGAAGCTTTATGGCTAAAAGGTGATTGAGATAATATAATCTCAATCATTTAATTTGTAAGGATTTAAGACACATGATGAAATTTTTCTAACTATGAGTGTAATCTTCGAAGGTTAAAGGGCACACAAGTTGGGATGTACAGATTTAATCTGAATTGTTCCCCACGATCTAGTATCCCTTGATTTGTTGTCAAGTAGACTCATGCGGGATTGCAAGGAAGTGACACATAAGCTTTTTGAAGGTTTCTAAATGATGGTGGAGCCCATGGTAATGATGCAAGGCTTCTCCACATGAAATTTTCCCATTTGACCAATGTTGAAGTCAATTTGAGTCATGTTTTCCAAACTCAATTGACTCTATCTGAGCCATCAGATGATCCAAATCACCATAAGATCAATAGTTGTAATTTAAAATTGTGAAACTAGGTTGATAGAGCCCTTTTGGTTTACGCAAGTGAGAATTAATGACGGACATGATGTTTTGCCATTGAATTAAAATGGATTTATCTCCATAAAAAAGAAGCTAATGCATAATTTGAGATTGCTAGAGCATTATAAGGTATCGAGGGATCGATACCTGCTGTAGACATGGAAAATATACCGACACACTTGATCCTGATTACTAACATCGTTTTGGCCTAAATCATCTTTTTATCTTATCATCATATTTCATCCCTTAATTAAATAAATCATTATTTATCTAATTAAGTCATTCTGTCTTGTTAATTAAATAAATCAAAGTTATTTAATTAACCCTATGGTATCTATTTAATTAAATAATTCATTTTATTTGATTAAATCTCTACAGTCATCCTATTAAATTAAATAAATTAAACCTTGTTTAATTTAATCTAACAATCATCCCTTTTTAATTAAATAAATCAAAATCTTTTATTTAATTAAATCTAAATCATATTCTTCTCAACTTTGATTTAAATCAACCCAAAAATATAAATCAAATTGTCACATCATTTAATCCCTCATTAAATTAATTAAATCCTAATTAATTTAATCTTAATCACCTAATTCCTCTAGATTTTGCCACTTGTACATGAAAATACATTTAAATGATTTATTAAATCCCTATTTTCTTTCAACATGGCATCTTTAGGGGAATATTCCTCCAAGTTTGAAAATCCATCCAAGTGGATTTGTCCTTCCAACAAGACACATTCATTCCTTACATGTCCTCAGTACTGAGCCAAGTGGCATTTAATCTATTTTTTCTTCCAACAAGTCATTTCACAAATTTGAAATTCCACTCTAATATCATTTATTGTGCACATTCATCAAAAATGTGCTCAAGCTTCCTTCATTCATATTCGGGACAAGTGGGTATCTTCCTACTGGATGCTGGAATGATCCCATTGCTCACTCTTAAGGCCATTCTTTTCAATATCATTTCCCATTTATAAATAAGAGGTTTTCCCTTTGTATTTTCGATCCACAACTTAGAGAAAATACTTTCACATTGAGAGCTAATTTTATCCATTTCATATCAAGTATTCATCATTTTCATGGTTTCATAGCAAGGTTATGCCAAAAATTTCATCAAGGAGCTTCAATCATCATCAAATCTTCATAAAGCTTGCATAGGAGTTGGGAAAGGGCCAATTTTCACATCAAATTGGCACCAATTCCCCCATGGGATTGAGGGTTTGCTTGTTCAAATAGGATTTCAATTACTTTCTTTGCTTTGTTCTTCAATTTCTTTCCTTTTTGAGCATTGTAGATGAATTTCATGGGGAATGGATTTTGATGATGATCGGAGAAAGGATGGAAGATCGATGAAAGTTTTGATCTGAGCATTTAACACGCAGGATTTCGGAGATCTGAATGACGGACGAAGTTTAATCTTTATGACGAGCGGAGAGATGATGAGAGCGATCGAGACATGAACCCGGATAGTCCCTAAGAAAACTTGAATTACTTTGTGAAATCCTAAACTACATTTTAGAAAACCCTAGGTTGTGAAAGTATTGAGAATGGCACCCCAAAGGTGCAAGCTTCTGGTTCAGCCCCAAAACAAGCCTTGTTTGATGACATATTGTCCCAATTACGCGAATCAACAAATGAGAAGATTAAGGGTAAAATTATGTTTGAAGGCCTTGGAACAGACAAGGGTATTGTGGACCGACAACATGCCATCAAGGATGTAGAGGTGCCAGTCACTGGGTGGGATTTATTCAAATATTGACCTTTGAGAAGAGGAATACCAGTGTCCCCACATGCAATGATTGGAGGCTAGAGATGGGAAAACACGATGTACCAAATGTGTATCTCGGTGTTGACCTACTGAAAGCTTTATTTGCCAACTATGACCCCAATATCTAGGTTGTGAGGTCACATACCAGTGTCAAGATGATTGACCTCACCCATGAAGGAATCATTGTGGTCTTGAATTTGAACCTTGACGTTCATGAGCCAATTAACCTCAGTGCACTAAATGAAGAATATGAGAATAAATAGGCAACTTTCAGGGTCACAATAATGTCTAATTCCATGGGAAAAGGAAAGGGGAGGAGCAAGATAAGACTTACATCATCTGATTGGGAACCCTTCCCAGCAGACATGTTTGAGTTTTACTTTGAGAGGTCTTACTACACCTTATGCCAGATCATAGGGTTTGACCCTCCTAAGAGGATTCCTATGGAATTTATGTATATGGAATCCAATATCCAACATATGATGGTAAACAAGTTGTATGACTTTTCCACTTACTTGTCTAATGAAATTCACAAAGGGTTGGTGGCTCTCAAGTCTGGTGAGATAGGAGTGAGGTTTTGGTGGCACTCCTTGTTACTACACATGTTCCTATTCAAAGGAGCAGATTATTTTAGAAAAGATATGACATTGAAAATGAGAGGTGAAAGAAATGAATGCCTCCCTATCCAAACATGGACTCACCTCTTGGATATGCATGATTCAGGTTTCAGTTTTATCACTTTTACAAAATTGTTTGGTGCAAGGTTGAGAGGGTATTTGGTGAGGAATCCACCAAGGATTCCTAAAGAATTGCATGATTTATTAAGGCCCATGGAGAGAAGGCCTAAGTTGGGAATTTACCACAATTGGGGTGATATCATCCCTTATCCAAATTGCACTATCATTAGGGTATATGGAAAAAATGTTTCTCCTCATGTTTTTCCAAGGGATGTGCCATTGAGGATTGGTTTTCTAGAAGTCATGTGGCAGCTAGGAAAACTTGAAGATTCACACCATGCAAGATAGGAAAAAGGAAATCTTTTCCCTGCATACACTACATTTTTTGATTTTATCATGATTAAGGATAGGCGGAAAAAGTCATTAAAATGATTACACCTTTTGGTATGAAGTATTGAAGACCAAGGAATCATGATCCTGAAGGGTTCATTGCAGCATTGAAATTAAAAATCAAAGGGGAAGTTTTGGCATAACTTCTTCTTCCCTAAGGAATAATTAGAAATGAATTTGACTTGATAAAGGCAGAGGGGGGAAAATTAAAATGGTTGGAATTACTAAATTGGATCAAGCAAGGAAGGAGAAGGATCCCAATTTCAAAGGAACTTATAGGGATATTGATGATGAAATATTGAGAGTGGAGAATTTTGCAAAATTTTGATAAGGTGGTGGGGCATCTTAAAGAACAAAAGGAATTTCCTGATAAGAGAAAGTCTCTTGTGGTTGAAGAAAGACCAACTTATCAACCACCTCAGAACCAACATGTCTTCTCAAGAAGAATACAAAATGGGGTTGTGAGAAAATAAGAGATTATTGCTACTCCTACTCATTCAAAGGAGTCAAGAGCACCCTACCCCGTGTATCATTTTCCACCATCTCCACCTCCAATGTCACCTCCTCCATAAGTCATTGAAATTGACTCACCTCCAAGGGAGCCTACACCAAATAGGAGAAAATTTGAATCAGAAAGATTAGTTGATTATTCCCTAGATTCTGATGAAGAAATATTTGTCACAATAGATGAAATAATTTAGAACATGTCATCACCCCCAAGGGAGATGAACTTTCCAGTTCAACAACTCATGATGAATGAGGTTGTTCTAATAGGAATTGACAACACTGATGATGTGAGGGAAAAGGATCGCAAGGAATTTATGGATGATGACTCATTTTTCAAGATAAAGGTTTTTGAAGAATTTGTGTGGAGAACAAGGAGAGATGAATATGATGATAAGGTAAAGGGATGGTTAATTATCCTGAATTACCAATAGATGTGATTTCCTCAAGATTCCTTGTTGAGATGAAGGGAAAGAAGAAGGATATGACACCTGTTGAAGGCAGGAAACTAGTAAGAGAAAGTGGTTTGCTTCTCTTACTGAAGTGGGATATGGAATCTACCATAGCTTTTGATACTATGAGAAGATAGGGTTCGAGAGTGTTTTCAATAGATGAGGAGGCAATATGTGCATTGTAGGGGCCAGCCTTTAGTCTTGAATGGGAAACATTAGAAATTTGGGCATTAGCTCCAAACACTAGAAAGCCTGAAGTTGCAGAGCCTATTGTAGATGTGAGAGGAGGATTAATAATAAAAAGAGTTTCAAAAACTCCAACAGTAGAAGTAGCTACTTTGGTACTGAATGTGGCTCAATTCACCAAGGCCACTATTGAATCCTTACAAGAGAAATATGATGTTGAAACTAAAAGGTATAATGATTTAGTAATCTCTAACAATAAGGATGAGCAAAGAATTAGAGAACTGGAATTTCAAAATGAGATGCTAAAGCAACAAGTACAATCATTGCAACCAGTTCCACCTATACCACAAGTGGAAGATAATGTTCCATCTTCTCCACCACCTCCTCTTGTCCTTTCACCTCCTTCACCATTAATGGAGATGGTGGTGTACAATGAATAAAATGTACCACTTGCATATCATGCCCCAAGCACTTCAGCAGCACCTCCCCCAATAGGAAGAAAAGTAAGCAAAAAGGAATTAATTGAGGAGCTAGAGGCATATGAAGAATTATTTGCATTATATAATGATAACAACATTTTTATTTTTTCTAATGTTTTGGAACATTATTTAGAAAAGGAAATAAAAAGAGTGAGCAGTGTTCACTCAAATTATTCTTTAATGTTTAATTCAATAAATATGTTTGAAAAGGATAGATCAATTGCTATTCCACTAATGCAAACATGGGTTCCAAGGTTGGGTGCATTGAAGAGCATGGTTATACAGTCAACACATGATCAAAGCAAGACAATTCAAATTTCCCCTACATATAAGGCAGTGAAATAAATTATTGATTGTCAAGGGTTAGTAGATCCATTAGAGAAAAGGATCAAAGCATTGCTCAGGAAATTTGATGAGAATGATCTTTGCCTCTTGCCAGATATTCTTCATAATAATGGAGATGTCAAGACTTATGATAAATGGAGAGCTCATATGAATGTTGTTATTGTTGCAAAGGCTACCCTAATTTGTTATCATGGAGATGTTAAAATATATATGTTAAAGGATAGCATGAACAAGTTGTCTATCACCAAAACATTCCTTAAGGAGTTTAACAAAGATGCAAATTAGATAATCACAAGATATGGTCCTTATAGAATAAAAGATGAATTCACAGCCTTCAATTGGTGCTCATAAGAGGATTATATTTCTTGCAACAAGAAGTACAGTGATATTCCTTATTTTTAACATTCTTCAGTGGTAATGTGGCAAAAATTTTGGTCTATTTTGCATATTCAGCAATCTCAGTAGTCTTCAAAAGCATCAAAAAATGTATTTTGTCATCTTGCACAATAGTATTTTACCTTCGCCTACCAGCTCAGCTTTCTCAGGTCCATAATGAGAAGAATGAAGAAAGGAAGCAACAAAAGCATCAACTAATTGCTTCAGATATTTTGGGAAGGCATGATGGACGTAACAAATTTTATAACTGCCTTGTATTCGGAATATTCCCTCCACAAGCTTGCAGTTGCACCTGTATTTTGAAATGTAAATAAGTGTCAAATGAAAATGTGACATGGGCAATGGCCCAAATATTTTTTCTCCCTAGTTTTATAAAAGGGGATTCAAGGCCATTTACATGGGTTGTTCATTAATTTTTTTGAAGAGATTTTGTAATACAAAGCGCAGATACTTTTTTGTCCAAGTTTTTTCTAGGGTTTGAGTTTTGAGTCTTTGTAATTGTTAATGTTGTATAACAATACTATCATTTCTAGAATATAATGGCATATTTCCAAAGCCAGTGTTCTCCAATTGTATACTTCACATTAATTATGAATGAAATGAATCAAAGATCATTCAATTCATCTTCATTGTCTTTCCTTTGAATGTTTATTTACTGTTAATGCACTTGTTCAAAGAATGAGTTAAATTTTCTTTAACAAGGATAAAGATTTATGTGAATTTATACAGGGATCATTTAAGTATTATTGGTTTAGATTTCTAAGTTTAGTGATGTAATGCATCATTAAATAGCTCTGTTATGTTTAGATGGAATGTTGTTATATGTTTTCAATTACATTGGTTATGACTCCATACCTTGGGATAAGACACTAGAATCACCATTAAATGTGTCTATGTTACATCTTCTTGGTATTTCACAAAAAATACATTCTAAATAAATATATCTTTGCTTTTTGTTTGGAAATGTATGTTGAAGTGAATTTTTACCATATTTTGATGCTTTAGAATGTTAAATGTTGTAAAGGATTAGCCAGATCTTTGAATTTTTTCATCTATCAAGCAGCACTTAGGGGAATATTTATGTTATTTTACAATGTATGAGATAATTGGCACAAGAGTATCTTAAGTTACATTGTAGGTCCATCACCCTCCCAAGTTTTATAGAGCCCAAAGTGTAGAGGGAAATTTTTGCAAACTTGCACCTGTTCGTTGGCCAATCCTTCCATATAATTAACCATTGGAAATGGAAATTTCATAGATTATATGTGAGATTAGCTTGGGTATTAAAAAATCACCAATGGTCTGCCCCCGCATATTCTTCCTCACATTCAACCCCTACCAAAGGGTTGCAATACTCTTTCTTTTTGCTCTTCCTTTCACTATCCTCTTTCAAGAGAAAATTCTTCTTCCCTCATCTCTCTTCCCACATTCTCACTTCTTCTTTAATCTTCTCTTCCAATACATTTACTTCAACCTGGATCTTTTCAAATTCTTCACAGTGCTTCCTATTTTCCTCTTCTTCCCAATATTTTTACTAGAAAAAATTCTCATGGGCCTCCTCATGACCCATCCCATCCTCTCAGGTATAAACTACCTCACGTATGGTGATCTGTCTACACACTATAATCATCTAACTTCATTTTCCACCCATAGGTCCTAGCATAGGTTTCCTCACATTTGGTGCTTTTCCTATATGCTTAGAATATCTGGCTCTGATACCACTTATGCAAACAAGAACCAACCTCAATCCA